>JAOQMM010000006.1:19825201-19844826 GCA_027563515.1 Erythroxylum platyclados
TCTACTTCATGGGAAGGTTGCTGTGTCTCTTAGTGAAGTTACGGCTGCTTTGTACAGTTATGAACTGAGAAACAAGGTTATGGATGTATCTTTCCTAATTAAATTTAATCTCTTATATTGTTAGTTGTGATGTAGCTAAATTCTATAAGATAAAGTCATATTTAGATGGGAGTGTCATCTGATTGGTTGGTGTAATGTAATTTGATAAGAATAAAGGTAATCTAGTTAGTTTAGTTCAATTAAGATTTTGAATTATAAAGCTAAAGGTGCTTATAACTAACTTATTTAAGCCTTGCTCTTAACAAAGAAGAGGGGGAGGAGAACACAACATTGAGAGAGAGCATTCTTTTGTATACTTTTGGGGAAGTAATAAAGGTTGGTTTTTATCATAGCTCTTGTGCATTTTGTTGTTGCCTATGATTATGCTTTCTTAGTATTCTTATTCGAGTATGAGAGTCAAATACTGCGAGAATCATGAGGCACTCGAGAACAAGATTTTGTTGGTCCACGTTCAAGTGAAAAGTTTGAGTTTCACTTAAACAGACCTAAGTGAGATTATCATACAGAGGTATAAGTGTAACTTGCGATATAACTTTAGTGTTTAGAAGACCTTTTTAATACCTAATATTATAAGTCTTAAGTTCAATTTTTAAATATAGTTTTGAATATTCTAAATTACTCATTTCTGTCAAATTATCTAAACTCAAATAAGGAATCTGTATTCATTTTTTATTAAATTAATAGTGTTAAGTCCAATGTCTTGCTTTTGATAAAAATAATTAAAATCCATTTGCTTAATTTTTTAAAATTAATGTCGTTTTAAACTATTCTCTCTTTTATATTACTAATCACTATTTACTTTTCTAATTCTAATGATAAAATAGCACTTGGGGCCTTGGTCCACTCAAAACATGAAAGAATAATATAAATTCAAGAGTCTGCCTATGCAATAAGTCTGAAAGTATTATTAGCAAAATCATGTTATTTTCAAACTTAAAAATTATCATAGTGCTATTATTATCTAAATGAAAAAAGATATAAAATGAGTTATTAATTATAACTTGAGACTAGAGTTGAGCTAATGGATAGAGACAATAATGTAAAGTTTTCTTTGTTAACCTATAAAAAAAACACACAAGTGAAGATTTATATTTTAGTGGTAAAAATCCAAAGCAATCAAATCACGAAGTGGTAAATTGAGAAGTAATAATTAATGAAAACAAGCCACCATAGAGGAAAGGGACTAGCTAATCATTATTATTAGGATCATCAATAGTTTGCACTACTTCATCTACATGTAGAAATATTATTATATAAATTGTACCTGATTATGTAACAATTGTATTAAATGAATATTCAAGACATGATAATTGATAATTAAATATACCTTTATCATTGAATATTTGTTTTTTAGTCCTTAGAAATTCTTGCTTATATAATAAATCATCCTTTGATGTTCTTATTCCTAAACTTGCCTTGAACCAAACACTTCTAGTGCAACAGAGATGTATAAATATAGATTTTCTCTATTATGAGTAATTAGGGGAGGTGGATTCTACAAGTAGTATTCAAATTATCAAATGACTGTTAATATTCATTATTTTATTCAAAAATCAGTTTTGCCTTGGTATCTTAAAGAATGGAAGATACCTTTTGATTGACCTAAAAAGAAAATGAGATAAACTTGTTATTTTATTTGTGAGGCCTTATGCTTTCTTTAAGATTTGTGGTGGTTTCACATCAAAAACTACTCCAATCTTGTTGAGGTTAGACTTAATGCCTTTTTGGCTCACCATAAATCCTAAGAACTTTCTTTTGGAGATTCCAAACTTATACTTTTTAGGTTTAGTTTCATCCCATACTTTTTAATGTTTCAAAGCATTTTTGTAGGTTTGCTAAATGATCTCTCATTGCTTTTACTTTAAGGATTATATGATCCATATATACCTCCATATATTTGTTAATCTTTTAATGAAACATAAAATTAGCTAGCCTTTGATAGCTTATCCTTGTATGTTTTAGTCTTAATGTCATCATTTTGTAATAATATGTTCCGTTATATGTAACAAATGCCTCTTTTCTTCATCATATTTACACATACAGATCTAGTTAAAACCTAAGTACGCGTCTATGTAGTTCAACCATCAATGGCCTATTATGACATCCACAAGCATATCTTTCTTTAGAAATAGTTAACTATCCTTTGGAGAAATTCTGTTCAGATTTGTAAAATCTATACACATATTCCACTTGTTCTTATACTTTTTAACCATTGCCATATTAACAAGCTAGTTTGGATATACCACTTCCCTTATGAAACTTGCACTTAAAATTTTTTCACCTCTACCTATTTTGCCTATTGTTATTCTTTTTTTCTTCTTCATAAGACTAGCATAGGGCTTAATATTCAATATGTAGGTTATTATATATGGTTTAAATCCTTTCATATATGAAGGAGACCACACAAATACCTCTCACTCTTCTTTTAATAAAGTCACCATGTTGGTGCACTACTATTAATCCATATATGGTCATCCTTGCAATACTTTATTGCTATTTGAATCTTTGACTTAAACTTCTCAATTTTTTTTTAAAATTTGTCCTGGTTTTGTCTTCAGTAAGTTTGGGTTCCATTTTTTCCATATTCATCCACTAGGGTGGATTTTTCTTCTTCAGTGAAACCATGTAGCATTGTCTTGCCATGTGGTAGTTCTCCAAGACTTCCTGTGTTCTTTCTCCATTGGAAATTTTATAAGTAGATAGTGTGGTGACATGATGGTTCTTATTATATATAATAAAGGTTTACTAAAAATAGTTAGTGTGGTGACATGATGGTTCTTATTATATATAATAAAGGTTTACTAAAAATAGCACTATATACAGTAGCTCTATGTATGATATGGGACTCTATCATCTTAAATGTCTTTTTAAGATATTCTCCATCTATAATAAGAAGATCTATTTTCCCTTCAGGGAAGGCTCGATCTCCTTCAAATTTGATCAAAGGAAAAGAATGTAGATATAACTATTATTTTGACTCCTTTAGCTTTAAAGACCTTGTAGAAAAGAATGTTGACATAGCTATCATTATCTATTAGGATTTATTTCACTTTAAAGTTTATGATATTTGCTTTGATGACTATTATATCTTTATAAGAATTACATAGGTTTGACCCTTCCTATTTTTGAAATACAATCTGTCTCCCGATTCACCATCTTTTGATATTAGCATTATTATGGCATTTATTTGGGTGAATCGAGCATACATCTTCAATTGAGATTTGTTGCAGCTACTATCTCCACTAGCAATCATATTAATGACTAGTCTAAGTACTTTGTTTCTCCAACTCTAGTTTGGAGTCCATAACCTACACCTAAGTATGGTTTGATCTTGTCCATGTGATAAGCATCTTTATAGGGGAACACTCTTGTCTTTCCTTAGAAATTGTTCCAAATGTCCTAGTTGTAGGTGTTCATTGATAATAAACCTAAGGTTCTTGCATTCTTTAGTGCCATGGCCATAGTCTCATAGAATTTGCACTAATTTTCTATTAATCACCTTCCTGGTGGCATTGATTAAGGAAGGTTTCATTAGATCTTGTTCTTTTATGAAGTTTAAGATGTAATTCATAAATGTGTTTAATATAGAAAACTTCAATTTCGCTCTTAAACTAGACCTACCATTTCTTTGGGTGCTCAATAGTCTTGTTTCCCTTTAGTAAAACCTATTATATTGTTTGCCTTCTGTGTGTAATGTATATTGCTCACATCTGTGATGTTGTCTATGTTATAGAGACTTGTTTGAGCATTCTATATACAATTAAACCTTCTTTAGGTCAATGTACTTTCTTATTCTTTGTTGAACTTCTTTAAACATATGCACTTTATCCATATATATATACTTTTTTTAAGGGTTGGTGCCTTTTCAATGCTTAAAAAAAAGTAATAGTCATAATATAGGTGTTAAGACTATTAAATAAATGTGTAACTTCTATGAACCGTCTTATTTATCACCTAAAGTTTGTATTACCTTAAATAAAGGTACTGAGTTGCAAAGTCTCTACATTGATTATTGACAAAGTGAGTCTCAAATTAGTTTTTCACTTGCCTAAATTTTGTTATTGAGCTTGTAGGAGTATTTGAAACTAGTCTCTCACTGCGCTAATCAATATAAATAAGAAAGCATGACATTCTATTGCATATGTTGTTCTATGAAGGTCCATCGTTTTCCTGAATCACATATTATGATCGCATAAATTTGTCATGATATTGTAAAGCTCTAATGGTGATAGTTTGAAATTTAGTGGTAAGGGTTTAAACAGTATGCCTTTGGTAAGAAGGCTATCAAAGTCGACATATGGCTCTTGCTTTTGCTTTTGTGACACATTAGGTGATGCTTATTTGTGGTTGCATGTTACGAGTGGATTTGAGACATTATTCTAATTCACGAACCTCTCTTGACTTAGCGATCTGCTATAGTATGCCTAATCTAGCACTAGCTTTATCTATTGGATACTATAAGGTAGCTCGAATCTGACCTCATAAGTTTTTTCAAAAGCAGGTCTAGATTAGAGAGTCGCAATTAAGATCAACATTTGTTGTTACATATTTTCAATCGTTAATAGAAGGCTTGCATAGTTGAAATAGGAAAGTAGTTGTGAAGATGGAAAAGGTGAGTCTAGCAATTGTGAAAATGAAGGAGGTGAGTATAACAATTCCATTTCTTATTAAAACAAAGAAAAATGTGAGTATGTGAGTGATATACTTATGATTCTCAATATTAACTAATCGCAACTTCATAATAATCACCAAATGATATTATATAATATTTTAGTATTAAGATTCTTCAAATCTAAGTATGAAATTAAAGATTCAAATTTAGGATTATAATATATTTGGCTTTTAGGATGTATTTCAAAAACTTATAATAATTTCAAACTTTTGGCATTTAAGGATCAAGTTGACAAAATTAGTTAGAAAAAGAAAAAGTAATATTTTAATAAAAATCTGTAGGTAAAAAGTGATTTTATTATTAAAAATAAGAATTATTTTTATAATAATTTATAAGATGGTAACATTGGATGATATTCATTTAATGCAATATTAAAGGATATTTGACTTATTAGTTTGTTTAATGCAATATTAAAAAATACTTAGATTTATTAAACCGTTTGTTGGACTTTAGGACATTGAATCTATGGTTATGAAATAGTGATGGTGGTTTTGTTTATATCACTTTTAGTTAATATAACTTTTGAGCGTGATTATGGTGTTCTTTACTTTGGACATTCATCTCACAACTAGAGCTTTGGACATTCATCTCACAACTAGAGCATTTGTTTATGAAAAGTGTTTCTACCTCAAGGTCTTTTTTCCAGCAGACCATTTCGTTGACTTGGAAGATTTGAAAGGACGTGCATTATATTATATACGTAGCAATAGTAACATGTTGCTCGTGGGTTTAAATTCAAATATTTTTAATGGTTTGAGCTAATTTACGAGTCAAGTTCAAATTTAGGTATACTTGAGATCTAATTATTTTGTTTAAAAGAATTAACCTCAGATAGATCTAAGCTTGAATAATTCAGCCCAAACTTAATTTAAAAAATATTATTTTATATTTTTTAATTTTAAAAAAATTGGTAAAATTGAGTACCACTCGTTGTCATCCTGTACATGCGTATAGTTACATTTATGATTTTCTTGTCGTAAATGGTTTTCGTGTTATACCCATTCAAAATGATTTTCAGAGTCAAATTAGTTACACTGTTGATATCATTTTCATTGAAAGCCTATTTGTTGACTTTTCTTTATCATCTTAGCGTGTCAAAGCGTCTTATTTAGACTAAATATGAAAATTATCTCAATTTTGTTTTATTATTAAATTATTTTGTGTGTCAAGATCCCTAGTTTTCCAAGTGGATTTGCTTGCAAGTTGCAAGAAGTAAGACACCCAGCGTCATTTTATAGACCGAAGACCTTACTGCATATGAACTCTTAAGCCAGCCACCACCAGTCACATACCAATTCCTCCGGCGGCGACTGTCGTCCCCGATGGCTCTCCCCGCTCACAACCACAACCTCTCTCTTCTATGCCTCTTCTCCCTTTTCCTCCTCACTCATGCAAAACTAAGCCTTGACCACTCCGACCTCAAATCCTTCATAACTATCCACAAAGACTTGGGCATCCAAGGTCAACGCAGTCTCTTGGGCAACCCATGTACCGTTCCCGGAGTCTTTTGTGAACGGATAATTTCCAACGACACACATGTTCTCAGAATCACCAGAATTATCTTCATATCCCAGAAGCTTTCTGGGTTCTTGTCTCCAGCGATCGGGGGGCTCTCTGCTCTCAAAGAGCTTTCTTTAGCAGATAACGAACTGGTTGACCGTCTACCATCCCAGATAATTAACTGCAAGGAACTGGAAGTTCTTGACCTCGGAAACAACCAGTTTTCTGGTGAAGTTCCGTCGGAGTTGGCCTCACTTACACGTCTTCGAGTTCTTGATTTATCTTCCAATAAGTTCACTGGGAATTTAAGTTTCTTGGGGCATTTTCCCTACTTGGAAACTCTTTCGCTTACCAACAATCGATTCACCGGAAAAGTGCCTAGATCTCTACGCTCATTTCGTAATCTGCAATACTTTGATTTCTCTGGGAATAGTTTATTGGAAGGACCTGTACCTATGATGAGAAAGATTGAATCTTTAAGGCCTCAGTATCCAAATCGATACATTTTAGCAGAGAAAAGCACTGCCACAGGAAACAGTTCTAGTTCTGCCGATGGACCAACTTCAGCTGTTCATTTGTCTTCTAGTTCTCCAGCTCCTGGTCCATCAGTTGCAAAGCCTCAAAAGCACAAAGGTAGTAAAAGGAAGCACACTGGATGGATTATTGGATTTCTTGTCGGAGCATTAGCTGGAAGTATATGTGGCTTCGTGTTTCTGGTGATGTTTAAGCTAACGTTAGCGGCTATTAGAGGTGGTGGAAGAGGTCAAGGACCTGAAATTTTTAGTCCAAAGATCATAAAAGATGCAGAAGATTTGGCCTTCTTAGAGAAAGATGATGGGCTTGCTTCATTGCAAATCATTGGAAGAGGTGGATGTGGAGAAGTTTACAAATCTGAGTTGCCAGGAGGAAAGCAGATCGCTATAAAGAAGATTGTTCAGCCATCAAAAAGTGATGCTGCTGAATTGAACGACGAAGACAGTAAGGTTCTGAGCAAGAAAATGAGGCAAATTCGATCTGAGATCAATACAGTTGGCCGAATTCGACACAGAAATCTTCTTCCTCTATTAGCCCATGTGGCAAGGCCTGATTGTCATTACCTTGTTTACGAATTCATGAAAAATGGCAGTTTACAGGACGTTCTGACTCAGGTTGCGCAGGGGAATAGAGAGTTGGACTGGTTTGCTCGCCACAGGATTGCGCTAGGAATCGCAGCCGGACTTGAGTACCTGCATATGAGCCATAGTCCCCGAATCATTCACAGAGATTTAAAGCCAGCAAACGTCCTTCTTGACGATAACATGGAAGCAAGAATTGCAGATTTCGGACTTGCAAAGGCAATGCCTGAAGCTTATACCCATGTCACTACATCGAATGTTGCAGGGACTGTGGGATACATAGCACCAGAATATCATCAGACACTCAAATTCACAGACAAGTGTGATATCTACAGTTTTGGTGTGTTACTTGGGGTTCTGGTGATGGGAAAACTTCCATCTGACGACTTCTTCCAAAATACTCGTGAAATGAGCCTCGTTAAGTGGCTTAGAAACATCATGACGTCAGAGAATCCGAGTCAGGCAATTGATCCAAAGCTGATTGACAAAGCCTACGAGGATCAAATGTTGTTGGTTCTGAAAATTGCTTGCTTTTGCACTCTAGATGACCCTAAACAGAGGCCTGACAGTAAGGAAGTCAGATGCATGCTGTCTCAGATTAAGGTTGTCGAGCAATTGAACCAAATTTAGTAGATGATGGTTTTGAGTAGCAAATGCTCAGCATGTTAAATAACTAAAGAAGTGTGATTTGAAGAATAACGAAGCATTTGGATTTGTATTTAGCAATGAAAACTATCTTTATGGATTACAATTTCATAGATAGCCAAAGTAATCAAGCAGAAATATTACTGATGTGAAAAAGTTGCAACTTGTTTTTACCAAAAAAGAAAAATTTATATCTAGGCAATCGGCAGAAAAATGGTTAGTGGTGGATTGATTTTCTTGCAAATTGACAACTCCATGATTGGAAGCCTAGAAAATGTCTTCGTGGTGGGAGTCCATATACAGTATCACCGTAGCCTTCTTCTCCAAATTACCACGAGAGTTCTCCAGAAGCTCCTCTTCCTATTGTGCATAGGACAAACAGGGACACGACATAAACGAGAGACGGAAAAAATTGGCAACAACATCAGAGAGAAAAATGAACAAACGACCACAGGAATCTTATCTGTTATTAGTCTTTCAGACGCTCTACAAAAGAAACTTTAGTACACGTACTAAAAGCATAAATTGACATCCTTTCTTTTGACAGTAGGCTCAGCACCAGCTTTTTCCTTATCAGGTAAAGAGAATTTTCCTTATCAGGTAAAGAAACCAATCGAATTCTTAATATGAAATGTTTATCAATAGGAAAACACCCACCTATATGGCACCAGCGAAGTTCCCGCAAACACGCCCAAATCCCTACGTGGTTATTCGGAGCCCAGGCGTATCAGACTTCAGTGCTATACGTTATTAAAGGAACTTGTTTAGCATAGTTTAATATTCCATTAATTGCATAATGATACAAGCTATACATCTGTTTAGACAAAGGGATTTATATATAATTTCATTGATTTAGAGAAAGCTTATAATAAGACTATCCAGAGAAGTCGTATGAAAGTCTTTAGAAACTAAAGGAGTTCTTATTACTTATTTACAAGTTATCAAGAATATGCATGAATGTGTTAAAGACTCATTAGTTATGGATGAGTTGATTAAGAATATCTAAAATAATGTATTATTTTGTTTGCAGATAGCATTGTTTTAAATGATGAAATAAAAAAGTGTGTTAACATCAAGCTAAAACTCTAGATAATAAAACGAGACGTGTGTGTGTGACTATATATATTCGCAAAACATACAGTGACTTACACGATCACATATACACCCGTGTAAGTGACTTAAAACAACATTGTTTTCTTCGAATCAGCTAGACTTCGAGTCAACGCCAGGTTCAAGTTTCTAATCTCTGAGCCTAAGGCCCAATTCAAGGCCTAGTAAACCTAGACCTTACCCGTTTACCACTATTCGGGTCCATTTTGCCATCTTTATCTCTTTTCATGTCATTTGAATTTATTTATTTACTTATTTTTCTTTTTCTTTTTCTTTATTTTAGGTTTTTATTTCAATTTTGATTTTATTTTTTATTTATATAATTATTTGTTTATATATTTAGCTCTTTTTTTTCCGATCATTTTCATAAACTTTTTTTGTAAATTTATCCCAAAAAAAACCTCTTTATTAGTTAAGAATAAAGTGTACTTTTTTATTTCCTTAGATTCTGCATTTAAGAAAGATTCTTACTAAAATATTGTTATTGTTATTATTTTAGTGGATACAAAGGTAAGTGGCTTTCTCAAAGAACAAATAACTCTAAATGGAACAATGCTTCGAGGATTTCGTTCCATTTTCTCAGAACAAGGAAATATAGCAGCAGAAACGGATGACCTCCAGGTATTCGTACATGGATATCTACTATACAAAAGTCAGTTTCATGAGCTCTTCATACTGCTATTTGCATAACCAGTAAAAAAAGCTCCAAATTAATAAAGTTATACTGGATGAATGCTTCTTACCTTGTATATTCCACAAGTTCAATCTTATTCAGAGAGAAGGAGATGGCAACTAGCTAAGGTATCCAAGGCACTGGCACCAGTAATTGACAGTAACAATCACTGTTTACTTGAACTTATGAACATTGTGACAACAACAATGACCTTTGCTGGACGATAGAAATTGTCTATTCCTGCAGAGATAAGCTTTTTAATGCAACGGAAATAGGGAGACTTACAAGATGAATTTCACATATAAGTTACATAATTGAATTTGGTAAAGTAAACAGCAAAAGTTCTGGAATACAGCCAGAAGTTCAACAATCCAGCCTATGAAGATGCCTCACATGCTCAATTTATTCTCCGTCTAATTGCAAAAATGCAACTAAATGTGATGACTAGAGCAATGTAATCTAGCAATTACTCAAAAATCCAGAAGCAACTGAGGAAGAATCCTCTCCAAGTGGGTGGCTTCAATCTTAGTACCTCCCTCAGCTTCAGCAATCAATGCAGCACGCTGCACTGCCTCTGCATCCATATAAAAAGCTCCATCCCAATTTAACGACAATATATCCACCGCTTCCAGGCGAAAAGAGTTCATCTTTACTATGTCTCCGATTAAAGAAGAGCAAAGTACTAAAAGGGTCAGAGCAATTAACCTGAGATGAAAGTCTTCAGGAGCTCACAACTCAGCTTTAGCGCAATTGAATTAGCTACATCAGTGACATAAGAAACACATCGTAAATTGCAGTCACATAAGCGAATACAACATAAGAATTTGGGAAAAAAAAGAAAAAAGAACAGCAAATTTGGAAAAGGATCTGAAAGTACCTAAAGTGGGGCGATTCTTCTTGGATGGCCCAACACCTACCTGCAATAAATAAGCAACAATCAAGTTAATGAAAGGAAACGAAAAGGCTAAAATAAAAGTTAGAAAGCATATTGCAAACCTTGCAATTCATAACATCAGTGACCTGGTTTCTCTCACGCTCTGCATCAGTGTGGACAATTTAACGATAGAAACATGGAAATAAGAAATGACAGATCAAGGGTCGGAAGATAATAACAGAAACATGAACGAGTACAAACCAACCGCTGTTTTGGACCAAACGTGTTTGAAGATGGCATGGATCAAATCCTGTGAACAAGAATTGAATTCTCACAGTTCAACGAAAAAGATTTAAGTGAAAACCCAAAAAAAACAGAAAAAGAAAAACAAATGGGAAGCGTAAGCATACAGGATCGAAAGTGTATGTGTTTTCGTCGTCCATGTGAAGTCGTGTTCCCTCGATTTCTTCGACTCTTTGGAATTTAGGTAGCCCTTCTGTCATCAACGGATGATTTATTAGTTATCTTAAACTCAAATCCGTCCAGCAAGACAAGCCCTTATAGCTCAGTGGTAGAGCGTCAGTCTTGTAAACTGAAGGTCCGTAGTTCGATCCTGCGTGAGGGCATCTTTTTGTATAGAATAGAACGTCGTGGGTTTTGCCAGGTTCGTCTGGTTTTCCCCTAAACCCCGCACCGAAGCGAGGATGGCAAATCCAATCCTTCATTTCATCAAAAGAGCAACTCCGTCCTCTTTTCAACCTCTTAGAATCGTTGGAACAACGCATAGGTCGCTGCAACTTCAGCCACATCCGATGCAATTAAATCTGAACCTAACGATACCCCAATGCCCCTCTTTACCCCTGCTATCATCCAACGCCACAATCCCACCAAAAATTTTCAGATGTATGATCCAAGTTTCCTTTTTGCCTACTCCTTAAACCCTTGGGTTTGATCAGACTCTGATGATGCAAGGACTCTGTAGGCTGATAGTGTGAAGAAGAAGAGGAAGAAGCAGATGAACAAGCACAAGTACAAGAAGCTAAGGAAGCGTCTTGGGCAACAGTCCCATTAGTCATGTATTAGAGAAAAAAGAATCCCAATCTTGGAGGTTCATTACGATTCATTCGCAATTCTAGGATTCGAGTATAGATTATAATGCTTGAGGAATGTTTCCGCGGCAAGTTTTTAAAATTTTTCTTATTGAATATAAATGTTAGTGATGAGTTTTTATCATCAGTGATTTTTATGAATATCAATGGAATCCATTAATCCCTCGTGGTTACATTGAGCGATCACTTCTTCCGACGCTATGAATAAGAAGTTGCTCTTTTTTCCGCTTTGGTTTCATTTTCAAGTGTATGAAAATAGATGGATTTATCTGCATTCGTGCTCTGTATGGATGTGTGCGTCTCTGTGAGCTGAAATTCTGAAGGGGCTGGCAGTGAATTTAATTACCTTTACTATATGAATGTGGGTACCATGATTGTTGCCGGGAATATGTTAAGATGCGTGGTGACGCCAGTATTACTCTCGTTTCACGTCCGCCAGAAATTTTTCATCGTGCTCCTGTCGGGATTGAATCTGTAGAGATTTTCAGGGCGTGAGCCAGAAAAGGATCATCGTTCGACTCCCATTGTTCTTTCTTCGGTGGTCCTCGAGGATCATATAAACTTTCATCTTGTGTAAATTCAGATCCTTGGCAATTAATGGAACGATACGTACAATACAAAAAGTTTGGTGAGACTGATACACACTTGATACTAAGTGACTGCCCGGCTGTCAGGGCCATCCCGGCACGGGCTGGGGGTGAGTTGGCCCGGTTCAATCCGTGGGCCTATAAAAATGAGTAAAATAATGTCGTTTTATTTAAAAAAATTTAAAATATAATATAGACCCAGTGACCAATAAGGACATAGGCGAGTCACAAGCTAATTAACTAGTGGTCAGGTCCGAAGGAGCTGGGATACTTCTCCTTTCATATTCATAATAGCAAATCAGAATTCACCGATCAATCTTTAAGTAAGATGGCTCACTCCGACCCGTTACCATCCCTATAAGCTGTAATATAAATAGCAAAAGTGTAATGGTTGGTGGCAGAGTGCAAGAAATATGATAGAACTTAAATGGAAATTTGCAACCACCGTAAGTAGGGAGGAATCAGAAACAATTTTCTTAAAATAAATTAAGCTGGTGAAGGGCATAAAGTCTTGAATCTTTTGCATTTACTATTATAGAGCACTTACAGTCTTCATTATTTTGAGTGCCTTCTAAATAAATTTAATACAATTACTCAATTTTAAATCATGATATAGAAAACATTAAACTTCCTTATAGTTTTATAGAAAAAAATTTCTCTTACACTTAAGTTAAAAAATTAACAAATCGCATAAAACATAAATATCATATGTGAATCAATCAAATATTGTTTATATATCAATTTAATTCAATTCTTAATTAGTACGAGTTGATCCAGTTAGATTTAACAGTTGAGTTAGATACTGTATATTTCATCGTTATTTTTTAATTGAAGTTTAAAAAAATATTCTAAAACATTGAAAATTAGAAGGAGTTTTTAATGAATTTTAATTATAAAAAAAAATTTAACTTACAAGGAAAAGTTACTTTCCTTTATCCTTAATTACATATTAAGTAATGTATTAATTAATAACCATTACCACATAGTCACATGGCTTTGAGTGTTATTTGTTGTATATTACTATGTAGACACCTTGTCGTTTGTTTTATATTATTGAATTAATAGTGACTTATAGACAGAAATGGTTTATTACAATAAAGTGACAGTTACAATGGTAGCAAATGTGAACCAATTAATAATCAAAGATTATGCGATACAGATCCTTAATAGCTGGTCTTATAACGCAGATGAGTTCATTAATGTTGATGAATCTATTAACCGTTCACAATTTAAGAAGTCTTAAGAAAACAGCGTCGAGGATAAATTGTTCTTACCATTACGGATGAAAGTTGAGATTATTAAAGTCAAAATAAAGGGTTACCATTTCTCTGAATGTTACTTAGATATTACTACATAACGCAATCCGTTTGAACTCATAATCATGAACCCTATAAATACACAGGCACATGGATAGATTGCGAACTCAGTATATTTTTGAGACCAGATATCAAAGCCAGCTTCAAACATGTCAAAGGCTAGCATGTACCCTTCGCTTCTCATGGGAATTATTGTCATAACCTGGATCATTCAAGCCTCCTCGGGAGAAACAGAACTCTTTCTTGAGGAAACAGAAATCAACTTCGAGGAGTGTCTCAGGAAACTCTTGTTTCCTGGAAGCCCCATAAGTTATAACCCCGTCATCATCGAGCATGATCATGAGGACACTGAGCTTAAGAGGAAAATTGTAAAACCTGACGTATGTCAAGAAATCAGTCGTACCATTTTCATTCAGATACGAAGAACTGGTAGGCTGCCAGATTTCTATTTGGATGCGCTGTGCAAGGTGCTTGGAAACGATGAGAAGGTATTAGAGTACATCAAGAAGACGTTTCCGAGGTACAATCTTCAACGGCTTATTGGCGGTCGGACCTGTTTAGACGGAACAGCAGCCTTAAGCCCCAATTCTAATTTCTAAACCTATATAATAATTTGGATGGTCTACCAAATACCAATCCTATAATAATGTAAAACCCTACTTTATCCTATAATTTTGAATGATATAAGGTATGATTTCAATCTTGGTTCTCTTTTTGCTTCTCATATATTAATTAGTCAATTTATATAGGTATAAGGGGATTTACCAACTAAACTCTCACTATACTATTTAACTATTTAATAGAGACCGCAAATATATGTCGTCTCCTTTACTTCTATTATAATTAAAACAAATAGATATAAATTAACTTAAATAATATTAAGTAATTATAATTATCTTAAATTTAATTAAAAACTCAAATTTCTAAAATTAAAATCCTCAATCCTAAATTATGGAACATATGTTGTCTCCTTTACTTCTATTATTAACCTTTTCGGTTGTACCATCCTTACTGGATAATAAGAAAAAAATAACTTCTTAATTCTATTATTAACCTTTTCAGTTGTAGCATCCTTATTGGATAATAAGGAAAATATAATGCCTGCCCATTCAAATGATTTTCAAATAGACATACATTTTTTTAAACCATCAGATCAACCTAAACTAGTATAAGAATAACCAATAACTCAAACACATGAACCACCATTGTTGTTACTTGAAGAGTTACGATTAAAGAAAAGTGCGAGGGTCAGAAAAGCACTTAGATGGTTGAATGATTTTGTTTGCAATAATGTATAATCTTCTCCTTTGTTTACCAACTGCACAAACCTCACACCAAGCACATTTCCTTACCATAAATCACCTAAATGTTTTGCATCTTACATGTCATTTTTAGCTGCAGTGTCTAATATTTAAGAACCATTTTCTTTTAATCAAGCTAGACTTAAAAAGGAGTGAGTAAATGCGATGGATGTTGAATTAAATGCATTTGAAACCATTAAGATAGGGGAGCTAACAGAATTACCACCAAGGAAAAAGGCTATATAATTAAGATGGGCATATAAAGTGAAAATGAAACCTGATAGAACAATTGATTGATAAAAAGTAAAGTTAGTTGCCAAAGGATATAACTAGGTTGAGGGGATCGATTTCATAGATAGTTTTTCTCTTGTTGCAAAGGTAATAATAGTCCAAAATTTGTTTGCTATTGTAGCTACTTATTCATAGCCACTTCATCAACTAAATATCACCGATGCTTTTATTCATGGATATCTAGATGAAGAAGTATACATGATACCTCTTGAAGGGTATGTTAAAGCTCAAAAACATCAAAGTCTGCAAGTTGATCAGATCGTTGTATGGCTTAAAGTAAGTCTCAAGACAATGGAATAAAGAGCTTACAACAAAATTACAACAACTTGGCTTCATTCAATCTTTGAATGATCATTGTTTATATATAAAAAAACAAACTCCTATTTCTTGAGCTTAATTGTTTACGTTGATGATGTTCTTCTTACAAGATCTTTAGAATTAGAAATACAAAAGGTAAAGCAATTTTTACATGAACAATTTACTATAAAGGATTTGAGTTATTCTAGATATTTTCTAAGATTGTAGTTTGCAAAGGTCTATGGATGTTCTTTATGCTAATTAAAGAAAGTATGCTCTGGATATTCTAAATGATGATGATTTACTTGGCTCCAAATCAGCAACTCTGCCATTACCAAAGGGGTTGCGAAAAGCAGAGAATTATTAAATGATTCGAAGCAATATAGGCGGTTGGTAGGAAGATTATTATATTTGCTATTTTCACGTCCTAATCTTTCGTATGCAGTTCAACAGTTTGGTCAATTTGTTCAAGCTCCTAAATCATGACATTGGGATGCAGTCATGCATGTCTCGCTTTCTATCAAGGGTTGATTCTTCCGTGATAACTTGGTGGGAAGATTATTTTTCTCTTCCAAAAATTCATTTGAAATTGAGACTTATTGGGACGCAAAGTGGGCTTCATGTCTTGATACTAGAATATTTTTAATTGGATACTGTATTTTTCTTAAAGGTTCACCAATATCATATAAAACTAAGAAGCAGAATACGGTTTGTCGTTCATTGGCAGAGGCAAAGTATAGAAGCATGGGAGCTACAGTTTGTGAATTGTGAATCAATGGATTATCTACCTCTTGAATGATTTTCAAATTTGAATACAATTGTCGATATCTTTATGGTATGATAACCAAGCTGCAATTCGCATCACTTCTAATTTTGTTTTCCATGAAAGAACTAAGTATTTAAAAATTGATTGTCATCTTCCAAGAGACAAGTTTAAACAAGGGTTAATTCTTCGATGATATATCCCTTCCAAGTTTTAGGTTGTAGATTTGATCACAAAATCTCTTGCGCACCTTTGTTTCAACAGTTTCTCTGCTAGTTGGACTTCCATGATATTCATCAAGCGCCAACTTTGGGGGTTGCAGCGGGGAGGGGATGAACAAATATTGTTTATTTCTATATATTGTTCCACATATAAAGAAGTTAGTTACTCTATTATTAGTTAGTTACTGGAAAACAGTTATAGAAGGTTTTCTGTATATATATTTATGTGACCACAAAGGGTAAAAGAGATGTTTTGAAGCTTAAATTTATTCAAAACAAATTTGGAATTGTTTAGAGGGGTGAATAGGTCCAACAGGATTGGTGGAGATACAAGTACTTTATTCAGAATCAATTCTTGTATTCGATAAAATAGTTTAGACTCGATGTGGGATTACTTGTACGAACTACTACCTATTTTGTTCCTACAAACCATACCAAATATAATTGCTGAAAACTTAAATGGATTGGGCATTTTATTTGAGATTCCAGGCCTGGAAGAAAGTAATGTTCGAGTCCAGTTTCATTGATTCTTCCATAATTTGTGAAAAAACAAATTCAGGAATCAAATCAACTCAAGGGTCCAGACTGAAGGCAACCTCAAAAGAACTGCAATGGTTTGTGAAAAAAGCAACGAGAAAGACTCCAATTTCATTGATTCTTCCATAATTTAAATTGCAATACACGATCGTGTAGAGTATTTGCAAGCAGCAAACTTGAAAAGACATGTGAAAAGAGGGTGAATGGTCCCGAAAACATGGCAACTGTGCTCCTGATCGAAAGAGAGAAAAGACAGCCCACAATTTTTGAAAACAAAGCCGTTGTGTCTGTTAAAGCAAAACAAAAAAACAAAGATTGTTTCACACACGCTTGGGTTGATTGAAGAGGATCCTAAGTCCCGTCTTTAGCAACTTTTATTTGCTTGCCTCTTTCAGACGGCTTTTCTGATTTGAAAACGATAAAAGTGCACCAGTCCCCTTCTTGGCTAAGGTACATAACTGGGTTATACCTGTACATATGGGTCCAATGTGCCTTTGTGTTTATAGATTTGAAGAGTTTAGGCTTCTCGCCGCAAGTGTGTATGCTATTAACATGTATAAGCTAATCACAACTCATGACGTCTTAATTAATCGGCACGAATTTTTGTTTCATTTGTCTAGTAGCATATTAAAAAAAGTGATTACATATTTATTTCATTTACAATGAAATAATATTTTAGTCATCTTTTCATATTATATAATCTTAAATTACATTATCTTTATTATATTACCTTTTTTATTTTATTCTATTAGACTATTATATATCTTATGAAACATTGTTTAAACATTTCTTAAGTGAAAAAAAATTATAATTTGCTATGCACTTTTATTTCAATACTGATTGAAGTTGCGTTGCTACCTCAAAAGAAGGACAACTATACTAATTTGGTATGCTTTAAAGAAACCCTTGATAAAATATTGACGATCTTACAAAGATTTTTTCTAAGTGAAGTTTTACTTACTGATCATATTTTTTATGAAATTGATTCTTTTAAAAATGGATTCATATTCGAATAGTGCATAACTATATGGATAAGCTCACACTAACTTGTTAATTTGAAATGCAATTCAAGATTTTTCTTAATAAAAAATCCATATTTATGACTTTTAATAAGCATTTATTAAAAATCAGTTATGTATTCAATTTAATTTAATTGATTAGTTATATATTCAAAGGTAAAGCACCATCACCGTCAAATTTATAAATGAGTTCTTAAATAATTTCAAGAAATTTATTCAGAAATTCAAATTTAATATTTTTGATATTAGAGGCTACTTAGGGAGTTTCGGCTAACAATTAAACCAATTCTTAACAATATTTCCATTTGACCTCTAGTCTTCTAGAATTGTGACATTGTATTCTTTGTGCTATTCAAAATGCCATTCCCTTAGTTGTCTTTAAATATTGATCCAGGTGGCAGCCAGAGACAGACCAGCATCATCCAGATCCAGTCCAGGTGCTGAGAGTGTGACGAGAACCGGTTGACCGTAACCCTGTTCACGGCCAAAACCAGACCGTGGGATTAAATCAAATTGTGCATGCGCGTGTTGTGTGGGTGTGGGTCCCATCATAAAGTCAACAACATAAGTGGTCCTTATGCTGTGGTTACTGCTTAGGTTCCTGCTGCGGTGGAGTGGATGCTTGTCTGAAAACACGCTGATGGAGAAAGTTGCTCCTCTTCGGAAATCACACGGCCACGTGTAACCCAAACGGGACAACCTGGAAAGCCCGTGCGACTCTACTAATCATTAGACTGCTTTTGCCATTACGTTCCTCAATTTTTGCCTGTATCTTATTTTAGCCCTCCAAACATTTCCGATTGAATTATGTTTGCATACAACCCCCAAATTTGGAACATCCTATTTTTAAGTAATTCACATAATTCAACAAATACTCCATTTTTGTGATAAAGGAAAATTTTTGAATAATTAATAAAGTTATTCTTTTGTTATTAAAAATATTATAGAATGAACTTCTTTGTAAAATATAAAAAGAAAATTGCATGTAATTGATCTTCCTCCTTCATTCTTAACAAAACAAAAAATCTTATGTACTATAGGACCGTTGTTGTTATTGTACTCCATTTTTTCACAATGAAAATGATTTTTCTGTTATTTAAAATTGTTAAAAATAATAAAATAAAAGTATCTCAGTTTGATTTTATAAAGTTATGCAAATGATCACTTTGCTATTACTTATATGTGATAAAAAAATTTAAAATAAAAGTAGGAGGATTCGACATTTTGTAGAAAGAATAAGGTAAATTTGTGAAGAAAACAAGAGTTAAAGGGCACCTGTGCAAAATAAGGAAAAATTGTCAGAACCGGTAGCTTAACACGTGAGTAAGGTCTTACGGAAACCTGCATGAGACAAGCTGTAATCATATCATTGCCTCTCACCACCACCCCCTTTCTAAAAGCCCCCCCCAAAAAAAAAAAAAACGATCAACGACACAAATAAAAGAAAGAAACCACAACTGTTAGTGTTCTCCATCATTGGTGAATCTTATGTACTGTACAGGATGTATGGAAGCGGATGAATAGATTTATATAAT
>JAOQMM010000006.1:19844926-19860374 GCA_027563515.1 Erythroxylum platyclados
ATAACATGTTACTACTAATATATTCTTTATTTTTATGATATTACAATAACAATAACATTCCAATAGAAGTGGGAAAGGACTTAGAATTTCATCCACAAATCTTAAAACGACAGCTCTCCGCACTATAGACCATAATAATAATAATTATAATAATAATACTTGACAAGCCCATGTTAACGCTACAAATCTCTAGCAGAGCTCTTTCTCTCTCTCTCTAGAAAGGTAAAGCAAAAGATAAGGGAATGGAATGTTCCTATTCTTAGTTCCTTCTTCTTCTTCTCCTCCTTCTTCCTCTTCTTCCAGTGTCAGTGTTTGCCTGTTTCTTTAGAGACAGTGAGAGTGTTCATTTGCATAAAAAGGGTATAGATAGAGAAAGGAATAGTTAGAGTGAAAGATAGAATAATGGGCGGGGTGACTTCGTCAATGGCTGCAAAGTTTGCTTTTTTCCCACCTAACCCTCCTTCCTACAAGCTAATTACAGACGAAACCACTGGCCTTTTGCTTCTAGACCATTTTCCTCACCGTGAAAACGTCGACGTCCTGCGTCTCCCCACGCGCCGGGGAACAGAGATCGTTGCTGTGTATGTTAGGTACCCGATGGCCACCTCTACTCTGCTCTACTCTCATGGGAATGCTGCTGATATCGGCCAGATGTATGAGCTTTTCATTGAATTGAGCATCCACCTACGTGTTAATCTTATGGGGTAAGTTCGTTCAAACTGGCCCTTTTGTTTTCTTGTTGAGTTTCGATGCGGTGAATGTGAGTGTTGATTAGGAGTGGGAGTGTGCATAAAAATTGAAGCTTTTGTTGGAAGTATGGAACATAACGGTGCCCGGCTTGGAAATCTGCGGAGTTTTAGTTTGGTTTGTATGGAAGGAAAAGATGTTGGTGGGAGCTCTGATAAATCATGGTAACTGGCAAGTAGCTGAACTCTAGGACTGTTCAAATTTTTTAGGTTTTATTTGATGATTCTTTTTCTTGTTTTAAAGGGAACGGGCGAGCTTAATATAGTGTTATTGGAGATAACTAGGATGCGTAACCAGAGCTTTCTTTAAGTAGATCTTTTCATCTGACATCATTTGCTATTTTTAGCTGTTTAAAATTGTTGTATCATACGAAACAACTGCTTGTTATGGGGTAATGATATGTGATATATTTTGGTTTCAATTGGAGGGAGGGAACTTAAACCCAGGACCTCCTATATGATAGGGAAGGATGCGGCGGATGGATGACTATGCCTCGGACAGAGATGGAATTTTGATGTTTGAAGTTGGTTAATCAAGTGATGGAGAATGTACATTATTGAGTTGGATGATGGAGATCAGAGAGAAACGCTGCTACTTAAACATAAAATTTCATGTTAATCAATACTTCATGCAATAAGATACTAATATCAAATATAAAACTTGAGCCGCATTTTCTTATTTCCTTTTTCCCTAATTTATGCAGGTATGACTACTCTGGCTATGGACAATCAACAGGGAAGGTGAGCAGTGTAAACGTAGTCTATCTATGTGCTCTGTGACTGAAATACTTGCACCCATGAGCTTTTCATCACATTAATATGCCTTTCTGCAGCCCAGTGAGCACAATACATATTCAGATATTGAAGCTGCTTATAAGTGTCTTGAAGAGTGCTATGGTGCCAAGCAGGAAAACATCATACTTTATGGTCAATCTGTGGGCAGTGGCCCTACTTTGGACCTTGCTGTACGATTACCTCGGCTTAGAGCTGTTGTCCTACATAGTCCTATATTGTCAGGGTTGAGAGTTATGTATCCAGTGAAGCGTACATACTGGTTTGATATATACAAGGTAAAATATTTCGTTTATGATCCTTTGCTACATCATCCATTAATTAAAAATAGTGATGCATCCTATGCCTATGCCCTACTGATGGCTTTTACATGTGCTTTGTGCAGAACATAGACAAAATTCCTTTGGTGAAGTGTCCAGTGTTGGTTATCCACGTAAGTATCTGAATTCATACATTTGGCAATTGCATGAAGCTATAATGACATTATTACTGTTCTTTCTCAATGGCATGTTATGCAAATTAAACCTTTTTTTTTTCAGCCGGGATGCTAATCTAATTTATCTTACAAAGAATTAAAATACTATTTTACTTAGCAGTAGCATCTAATAAACACTTCAGGCCTTTATGTGCTATCATGGATTCCAGCAAATGAATGCCCCATAATCTGTTTGAGATGACTGCTAAAATGGTTTGAGTTCTTGTATGAAAGTGTAGAATTTAAGTGGAAGTCATCTCGTATAGGCAGAAATTTGGAGTTGATGTGAGGAAAATAGGAATCAAATGATAGAGATGGTTTGGTGATGGTGGGAAGTATGATGTTGGAATTCCAGTGGATTGCAAGGAGGGTGATAGGTGGTATTTGTTTGACTTAGATAGATCAAATTGTCACATATGATGTAGGTGGATTTATATGATCTATTTAATGATCTATCAAACATCATAATCTGATTAGTTGTAGAAAAAGACACAATATAATTTGCCCCTTCTTTCCTCATCTTCCTATTAATAAGCAACATTAGACTCTGGCTTTTCCAGTTTCCTGTATAATCCCTGGGGCTTTACTAGCCACTATAGTTTTGATTTCTTAATCTTAGTTGTTTCAAAATAGTTTTGCTTTGCTTCACATATGAGAATTTCTACCAAACCTTCTTGAATTCATCAAAGCTCACCCTAATCTCCCCCTTGGATTCTCGTGTTGGGTGAATTGTGACCTCATACAATTTTGTTGGTGAGCAACAGTGCCAAATAGGTTGCAGGTGGATTTATAAGATGGGATTTCTTCTCTAAATGAGTAAATTTTAAAACATATACTTCCTTCCTCTGTTTGAAAAATCAGAGAAGTTATGAGCATCACAAACATATCTCAACGTTCACACTCCTGTAGTATCTGATTCTTTATCAGCTTTACTTTCTGCATTCTTGTGATTTTCCATTTCCGCCAATGAGTGAAACCGTCCTCTATTTGGTCACTTGATGGCAACCTTAAATACCATGACCATGAAACTTGATTCTAGGTCATGATAATCTAAAAAAGCACCAAGATCCTTCTGTAGTTGTGCATTTCAAGCACTGTGAATTTTGGGAAAAAATGCCATATTTTATCCTAATACTGTTGTATAAGTTGATACAATTTAATGTTTTTCCAGTCCAGAATTCTTTCTTTCCTTACTGCAAAGCGTTGTTGGCCATATCCCGAAGACAACTTCATACAGTGGCTTCTGAATAAGCTTGTCAAAAGAGTCTGTAAACTAACTATGTTTTATATTGAATGAGAGACAAATCCTATGAAACCATGTTCCCTAACTCATAATTCTGGCTTCTGCCTTCTGCAGTTGTTCTGTCAATTAACTTCTATGTGGCTTTTATTCCCGTTTATAGTCCTGCCCAAGTGCCTGTGAGATCTAAGTAGCATGTGCTATTCTAATGAACTTACAGTCACTATCGTTCTTCTATTGTTTTTTTTCCCAAACTCCAATTTGGTCATTTCAGTTTGAAGCCATCTGAACCTTAAGATAAGCATAACAATTATGACATTTACATTTTCAGGGAACTTCAGATGAGGTAGTTGACTTTTCACATGGGAAGCAGCTGTGGGAACTTTGCCAAGAGAAATATGAACCTCTATGGCTTAAAGGAGGAAACCACTGTAATTTGGAGTTGTACCCCGAGTATCTCAGACATCTCAAGAAGTTTATATTGACAGTTGAGAAGTCACCCTCACAAAGAAATACCTCTCGGAGAAGTACAGATTGGATTGAACCGCCCAGACGAAGTACCGACTGTTTCGAAACTCCAAGGAGGAGTACTGACCGTTTTGATGGTCCAAGGAAGAGCACTGACCGTTTTGATGGTCCAAGGAGGAGTACTGACCATTTTGATGGTCCAAGGAGGAGTACAGACCGGAGAGAGAAGCCAAGGAAAAGCACTGATAGGCCTGAGAAACTGAAGTTTCAGGATTACAAGTTTACGAACATGGAGAAGCTAGAGAAGTTTAGGGTCCCATATGACCAATCGGAGAGGTCACAGAGGTCACGGAGAAGCGTGGAGTTTAATGAGAAATCCAGAAAAAGTATTGATCATCAGTTAGAAAGAGGTAGGAAGAGTGTAGACTGGCTAGACAGAATTCGGATTGGATAAATACAGAACTCCTTGTAAGAAATTTGTGAACTAGAATTTCTTCTTAGGTGAAGGCACACACAAGAAAATGGGGGGTTTACAAGGAAAGAAACTAAAAGAATACTGGCAAAGTTGAAGATATATATGGGGTGTTTTTTAACTTATGGTTTCAGATTTGCATTGACTGGCGCATTGAACTTACAATTGCACTTCCTGCTGGGGTTTGTAGAGTTTGGTTGTTAATGGAAGAATTCTAACCTTTATATTCTTCTTATATCCAAAGATTTCGTTCTGTTTTTATTGTTTCTAAAGAAAGTGAATGAAAAAAATGGAAGAAGAAAGAAGCAACCACTTTACAATCTTGAGCATCTTAAGTAAAAAAAATATTATTACAAAGGAGTCAATGCAGATTTCCCACATTTTTACCCTCCCATAGTAGAGAGAGGATATTTAGAAACTGTGACAAAGTCCTGAAAATGCTGCTTTTCTTTTCTGGACTATGACATGGATAACAAGTGATTATTACTACAGCAATCAATGAGCCTTTTTAGTTATGCTTATAACTTCTTTATTCGTTATATTTTTAACATGTAAAAGATTCTGAAATCTACAACTAGGATCTTGGCACATTGTATTTGCTCTCTTTCATTGGATTAATAGGCCAATCATATCACATTGTGCCTATTAAATGCCAATTGTCGTTACGCTGAACTAATGAAAAGTCTGAAATCATAGTATCTGGAAATTTGCTGTACAGTTCATTCAAGTGTTTTTGTGTTATGCTTTCTCACAGGTTACTCTTAAGTTTTTGTGAGTTTAACCTTATGCTTGCATGTTGAAATCTTTTGCTTTCTGGGATTCTCGTGATTTCTGAATCGTGCTAGGATTCACAAGGATATCTAAGGCGTTGTGAAGGGAAAGTTCTGTTTATGTAGCAGATTTTGGCCCTCCAGCAGAAAACAAGGAAAAAAAACGAGGGGAAAAAGAAGAAAAGATAATAGTAAGCTAAAAAAGGTTAATCATGCGACTGACTGAAATAGGTGTTCAGGACCTGAACTTCAGCATGGTCGTAAAACAACAGCTAGGATTAATGTTTTTGCCCATCATCATTATCGAAAAGAAAGGTCCAAATCACTCTAAAAAGCCAACTCTGGCTCCTTCAAAGAGGGCGGAGCTATCCCAGTAAACCCAAGGATGCTCTTCCAAGAGCTACTCATGTCGGTCAATGTTGGTGAAAGAAGCAATAAAACATAACGAGACAAAACTGAACTTAATTGTTGTTTTCTGCACACTGCAGAGCATGTAGCACAAGGCCTTAAATAGTTGCAAAGAGCAATAGAAAATACAATAAAATAGGAATATGAACCTATGACTTGATACCATTAACATTATAACAGATTAAAAAAAACATCTTAAGACTCGTTAACCCACTAATTGAAAAAACATGAAAATTACATGCTCAACCACTAACATTTTAAATCATCTTTTCAACACTTTTCCTCGATCGAAAATCACATATTCCCAATTGTAACTTGGAAAATTGATGCTTGACCTAAGAAAGAGATTTTGGAAAATATCTACTACTTGCTCATTAGTGCCATAGAATTTCAGCATTATTTTACCATCACTTACTAATTTTCTAATAAAATGATGATGCCCATCAATATGTTTAGTTCTGTCATGAAAAGCGATACTCTTTACCATTGCAGTTGTGGGTTGATTATTACAAAATACCTCAATACCTTTCGTTGCTCAAGACTAAAATTTGTAAGAATTATTTCAAGTCATAAAGCTTGTCATGTTGCCGAAGTTGTTGCATAATCTAGTTCAGACGATGACAAGGCTACTTTTTCTTGCTTCTTTGAATTCCATGTCACTACTTCAGAAATAAAGCTGAAAACATTACTAGGAGTGTTTTCGATTATTTATACTTCCTGCCCAATCACTATCAGCGAAACCAATTAATCTAAAATTCGGTACTTTATAATACCAAATACCAAAATTTACAGTCCCTACAACATAACAAAGAATCCATTTTACTACTATAATGTGTTGCTTTATAGGACTATGCATAAATCTGGACACAACACTAACAGAGAAAGCAATGTTAAATCTAATGTGTGTTAGATAGTTTAAAACACCAACTAGGCTTTTGAATAGTGTTAGATTAACTTTATCAGTCCCATTTTCATGTTGTAGCTTTTTATTTATGTTCATTAATGTGGTTGTTGCTTCACAATTTGTCATGTTAAACTTCTTCAAAAGGTCTGCAACATATTTCTTTTGACACACAAAAATTCCATTAACACCTTGAATGGTCTCAAGTCCCAAAAATATTGAAATATGCCCAAATTTTTCATCTTAAAATTTCTCAACATATAGGATTTAAAATCATCAATTAAGGATTTTGAGGAACCCATATAAATCATATTATCCACATAAAGCCAACTAGCAAAAAATCTCCATTACCTTGCTTCTTTAGATAAAGAGTAGGTTCATTTTAACTTATAATAACTTATAATAAACTCATTATCTTGGAAGAATGAATCAATCTTATTATACCAAGCTCACGACACTTGCTTTAATCTGTAAAAAGCTTTTCTTAAATTGCAAATTTTGTGTTTATTACCACTAATCACGAAGTCCAGAGGTTGTGAAACATAAACCTCCTCTTTTAAATCATCATTTAAAAAAGTGAACTTCACATTAAATCGATACAGAGGTAATTCCAACTAATCAACCAATGCCAAAAAAAATTCTCACAGTTTCAAATCAAGCAATATGAGAAAAACTATCTTTAAAATCTATACCTTATTGTTGTTAGTATCCCTTTACCACAAGTCAAGCTTTATGCTTCTGGATACTACTATCATCATTATATTTTGTTCAAGATACACACTTGAGTCCTATAACATTCTTGCCTTCTGGAATGTCAACCAACTTCTATGTTGAATTTTACTAACATGCATCTCCTTTGTCACAGAAATCTACCACTGAGGTTGTTTTGCAGCCTTTTCAAAACAAGTTGAGTCAGTAACTAATAAAGCAAAATCATATGACTCACAAAAATCTTTGAGAGATCTAAATTTTCTTGGCAGTGTTTGACTACTAACAGTGGATAAGTTGGATGATGGAGAATTTGAAATAATAAGACCTATAAAGGTGTTATCACCAGCAAACAATTTTTCAACAAACCAACAACATTTCTTTTTGACTCAGAAGTTTCGGACCATTTACATTCAAATTCCTATAACGTAAATGCCATAAATTAGCCTCATTATTTCTCATAACAATTAAGGCCCTACTCGCAGCATTTGAGACGTCAATGCGAAACATTCTATTTTATGTCATACGGATAGTTACCATGGTTTGACTAGCTTTTTTTTTATCATGAATAACACATGATTCACCATTAATCAAAACTAAATAGACACTAGTCATTAACTGTCTAATACTCAATAAGTTGTAAGCTAAACTAAGCACAAATTGCACTTTATAAAGAAGTTTAACATCACCTGGTATAATTTTGATGGAAATTGTACCTTTCCCTTTGACTTTCATTTGCTTGTCATCCCCAGTCGAACCTCACTTTTAGATGATTCATCAAGCTTTTGAACAATGAACTAGTACCCAAAAACCATACATCTTTACTGTTGACATTATTTGAATCTATGAGTGAGCCATGAACAACTTGCTCTCTTCTTTAACCTTCTCAATAAATTTTCTTGCTTTTGTTCTTCTCTATATTTAGTACAACAATCAGCTTGTATGTGTCCCAATTTGCTATAATATCTGCATTAGATTAAGCTTTTATACTGAAGTGGTTCAACAAATTAGTGTCTACCTTTATTGCCACTGTGTCTTTGTTAATGAAATCTACTTCTACCTCTACCACAGTCTGCAGAGTTTTTTGTCTTTTACTTTGAAAACTCTCCCTTCACCAAAAAGCCTTTTCCGCTGACTATTTATGGGACCTTCCAAGTCTAGCTTAATATGTTAACAAGTAACTCATCATTTCATCAAAAGTGTAAGTAGACAAGTCCTTAGTCTCTTCAATTACAACAATAACATGATCAAATTTTAAGATTAATCTCCTTAACACCTTATTCACAATAGTTTTGTTACTCATAATTTCACCATAAGACTTCATTTTATTAACAATCCCAGACACTTTAGATAAGAATTCTTGCATAGATTATTTGTCTTTTATAATTAGAGTCTCAAAATCACAAAAAGCACTTTGTAATTTTATAATAATTACCTTCTTATCACCCAAATATTCTTGCTTCTAATTCTACCATGTTTAGAAGTGGTAACTGTTAATTTGGTTCTACAGGTGTTGGATTCAATTCTTCATAATCATTCTCCAGTAAGTCCTATACTTATTGAGACTTGAACAACATCTTCATCTCAAGACTTCAGAGGTGATTTTTTTCACCTTTGAAATTTGGAATTAGGGGAAGTACTGTTAAGTTGGTTCCATTGCTTGCCATAACTTACTCTTTTCTTGTTAGCTCACTATTTTCAGCTACAGTTTCCTTTATGTTCATCTAACTTGACATTCCTGATAATGCACCTGTTCTTTACTCTTAATGGACCTCTTGATGCTCCCACTTTGATAGAAAAAATGTTAGTGAAAGAAGCAATAAAATATATAGAGACAAGACTATTTCTAATTGTTATTTTTTGAACACAGTAAATCATGTAATGCAAGGCTTTAAATAGTTGT
Organism: Erythroxylum platyclados; assembly: GCA_027563515.1. Classification (NCBI taxonomy): domain Eukaryota; kingdom Viridiplantae; phylum Streptophyta; class Magnoliopsida; order Malpighiales; family Erythroxylaceae; genus Erythroxylum; species Erythroxylum platyclados. The sequence continues at coordinate 19,853,810 of JAOQMM010000006.1, forward strand.
AAAAAGCAATAGAAAATACAATAAAATGGGAATATGAAACCATGATTTGATACCACTAACATTGTAATCGACAATAAACATTATAAGACCCACTAACCCACTAATTGAAAAACATTAAAAAAGGCATGTTTCAAAAACTTAGCCACTAATATTTTGAATCATTATTTCAATAGTCAAATTTAATAACCCTCATTTTCCTTACGTTCCAAGATCTTTTGGAGCATTTGTTCGATAAAATATTTCTAAAAAGAAGAGTCTTGCGATGATCAATTGGATTGCTTGGAAACTTCCTCATCAGATATTGTTTTTTTTAATATGCAAGGATAAAGTCAATAACACGAAACTATTTCACAAACTAATAATAAAAAGACAACCCAAAATCCATTTTCGTTACATTTTATGGAGCACTAATTCTTCCAAGGGTAGAGTAATAAAAATATTGTCCTCTTGCTATTAAACTCTACTTTGATATCTTGAATCATGTCATTAATTAATAATTATTTTAAGTCATTTCAGTTTAATTATTTAGAATAAAAGTCCCACTCGTCCAGAACATAGTAAATTAGTTCATCAAGACAATGGTAATATTGCTTTTGCTTAATGATTTTTAACCCCGCTTGAGTTCTCATTTCATTTGGGTTTTTAATGTTAGATTTTAGATATGTATTATAAGTCTTGCGCCTTATTAAATAGTTTGTGACTTTAAAATGCAGAGGCATAATGATATAAAAGTTCGTGTATTTAAACTAACTTTTAGCTATAAAAAATGATCGACTCATAAATACTTACACACTCACATAAAAAATAAATAAAAATATTATTACAATTAAATTTTATTATATCTTGTTTAAAAGAAAAATATGAAGTATTATATAAATATTTATAGAATTAATAACGATTATAGATTAAAATTGATTAGTTTGGCTTTATTTTATTATAATTTTCTCTACATAACTCCAAAAATGACCTAAAGTTAGATTTATTTGAATCTAAGTGTATGCATTTTTAAATGCTTATTATATTGAATTGATTAAGGTTTGACTATTTAACTTCTCCTTCAAATTGTTTCAAAATTTTGAAAGACAAGTTTATTTCTAACATCCTTTGTAAATTTGCTTTATGTATAATTTTTAGCATCATCTGTAATTTTTTAAAAATATTATACTTAAGAGACTTAGTGAAAATATTGACAACTAGATTCTTTGCTAAAGTTTGAATTGACTTAATGTCATCATAACCTTTGTTGCTTCAAATTGCTCTAAATAAAGCTCTTTCAATAACCTTCTTAATTAGATTGCATGAAAAATATAAGAGTAGTTGGAACATATTGTAGAGAGTGCAATTGTAGGTTGTTTCTTTAAACACCAAAAGATTGAATTATTTCTGGAAAAAAAATTGCAATTTTTTAATCATCAGGATCTTTGGAAAAATTATTATCACAAAAACTCATTAAATTTAAGTCTTTAATGATTAGAAGATGTCATAGTCAACATAATCTTTGAGATATCAAATAACTCTCTTAGTTTCTTTTAAGTGAACTTTACAAAGCATCTCCATAAATTGACTAACCAGTCCAACTGTAAATCAGATATATGATAGACAAGTGCCTTAAACTATTTATAAGATTTTTTGAATAAAGTTGGATCAAAACTTTCTTGAACTTAGATAGCTACATTCCTTACTTCATAAGAGTATTAACTGACTTATTTTCTAATATATTGAACTTCTTTAGCACCTTCTTTACATAGCTTTCTTAAATTATGAAAATTCTGTCTTTCATTTGCTTTACTTTGATTCCTAAGTAGTTAGGCATCAACTTTATGTCACTCATCTCATCCTCTTGGTACATAGAATCTTTGAACCATTCAAACATTTTTAGATTGTTCGTGCGAAGATAAAGTCATGTACATAGCTACAAACAAATAAAAAATTATATTTATCATTTTTAACATAAATATCATATTTTTATAAGAATATAGTAAAATTATTTTCTTGAAAATAATTGTCAATTTGACCATTTCAATCTCTTAGCACTTGTTTAAATCCATATAATGCATTCTTTAACTTTAACATTTTATCTTCTCAACCTTCAACTATGTATCTCATTAATTGCTTAATAAAGACTTCTTCCTTTAAATAGTTGTTAAAGAAAGTGGACTTGATAATTAATGAATCCTTTAATGATTTGAGCAAAAGGATATATTAATATACATTTTTTCTAAGTAAGCAATAAGGATGAATACCTCTTTGTAATCGTCAATGACTTGCTTTTGCTTGTACTCTTTGACAATGACCCTTATTTTGTATCTCCACATTTCACCTTTCGCATTTTCTTAATATTTTACACCAATTTGACTCCAATTATATAATGATTACTTATAAGAGAAATAAGTCCTCACGTGTCAGTCTTTTCGATTGCTTGAATTTTCTCATCTTTGTATAAATCTACTTCTCATTCTTGCTAGCGTCTTCAAAATTTAAAGGCACAATATATATACATACATATGTATATATATATATATAAGTAGACAAAATGAATTAGGATTGTTATAATAGTCATCAAGTTTTTGATATCTTTAATGTTACATGTTTGAAGTTAGTGTAGAAAAATCATTTATGACTTTTTGAACAACCTACTTTCTTCTTCATCTTTCAAATATAGTAGGAAAAATAAAAGCTCACAAACACTTTCACATTCACACAAACAATGAAGGAAGATTATTATTGTAATAATTTTTTGTCTCTTACTTAAAATAAAATATTACATAACTATTTATATGGCTAGTGGATAATTCAAAATTAACTAACTTAAGTTCATTTAATGCTAGAATACAAAGAGAAAAATACTTTTCGTGACATAATAAAATTTGTATAAAAGAAAAAATTGATATTATATCTTTATTACAACTTCTATCTTTAGATAATTCCAAATGAATTAATGTTAGATTTATTTGAATTTAGATACATGCAACTTTAAAATGTTACTTATATCACTTTAATTGATTAAGATTTGATCATTTAGTTGCTCCTTTAAATTTATTACAAAATTTCAAATTTCAAATTTATTTCTAGCAACTTTTTAATTTTAGTGTTTCTTATTTTTAGAAAACTCTCATATGAATTTCACTCTTTAAATCCAACTTCCTTATAATTTGATAGTTACTTTAAAGGTTTTTTTAATTAAATTTTGTGATTAATTGAAATTTTGTTTTAAATTGTTTTTCTTAATTGAATTGACTATTAATTATAAAAACTATGAATTACAATACTAAGCTAATAACTTTACAAGATTGTACAATCTGAAAAAAGAAGTTTGGGTTATTATTCATCATATAAGAATCTTTATAGGTAAATTAAAAATACCTTGGACTTTTTTAAAAAAATTATCTAACAGGAAAATTTTATGCAATTAATTTACCCAAATTTATGCTGTATAAAGTTTATCTCGCAACTGATTTATCCATACAATTTGTTGCAAGGTAAACCTTTTCCTTGCCTAAGGAAAAAGAGAAAACAAACAAATAAACAGACAAACAAGCAGCTCTTTGTCGTCAATTGCCTACCCAGTCCATGAGGTGTCTAGTAAGAATGGTTTCTATAGCTTTAACAAGAAGAAATCTATAACTGGAATCAGGCAAACCAGTTCAAGCAATAATAGAAGAATGCTTCAGAAAGTATGTTCTCCCTAGGTTTCCACTTCTATGCAAGCTAACATATGACTAACAGTCAATGCTAATCTTCAAGTATGTCTCAGTTTCCTGTTTCCTGGTAATAGAGTTGTAGCTTGACTGGATTTAATGTTCTAATATTCATCGAAAAAATGATTTTTATGAAAGTATGATAACATGTTTCAATTAATCAACACACTTACTTATTTCATGGCGATGAAATGTCAGATCCTGCTTGTCCTGATGCTCATATGTAAACTGCTTATTATAGAACCTTTTAATTATTATAATCCAGAACATGAGAATTGTTTAAAAATAGATAATCACTTCGTACTTGCTCTTGTTCATGTAAACCTGGAAGTGACAAGTTCCTCAGTACGTCACGCCATTCTACTCCCGCAAGTAATAACTTGACTGTCTAGTCATCCAGGACTTCTTAGAGTTAACATTACTATAATTTCGAAAGCAATAATTCTAAGTTAGCAACCTTAACAATGGATATGTTAAGAAAATTAAAACTTTAACTTTCGATAAATTTCTTCAAACATGGATTTTAAGATCCTTAAATTCCTTCTCCAGAGCTGCCTTTCCAACATTTTTAAGTTCAAGAACCTGAAACTTCAATACAACGTGGTTTCGTGGTAACTGCAGCATATTTTAACAGTTAACTTGTCAGAAAACTACTTTCAACGAACGCATGTCCATGTCTATTCAAAGTTCCATGCTCAAGTCTATTCAAAGTTCCATGCTTTGTGGGTCCAAAAATCACAAGAACTTCGATTTTCAATGTTTAACGTCTTATCACTTCCAACCCTTTTTTCATCCAATAGGAGTTCAAAGGTGGGTTTCAGTTAAAGCCAAAAGCAGTTGCAAATATATGTTACATGTACTTTATTTCCCACTTGCAATTCTATCGTGCCAACTCAAGCTCGAAGCCGCCATGGACGTAACCATTCCCATAATTCCCTGTTTTTAGCTATCTTTCACATAAATCTTAAGGTATCATAGCGTGTTCTGCATGTAAACCTTATCCTCCATCATCTCCATTGCCCACAAGTTTTCTGTCTTTAGCCCCTCTACACCTAACTGCTGATATCAAAGAGTGCGAAGTATACCAGTCCTTTTTTTATATATAAGTCCTTTTCCCTTTTGCTAGGACATAAACCAAACACACTTCCATAATAAGGTCTTGCTTGGCCAGATATAAGTCGATGATTTCACCATAATAATGAAAATCCTATCTCTGCGACATTGTTGATACCCACAAGGAACCTGTAACTTCTCCATTTATTATTCTTGTTTTGTAGTTTCTTATTTCCAGGTTTAGTGATTGTTATTTTCTCAGCAGATTTCCCTATATATAGCTTTCAAGGTTCCTTAAACTATTTCTCATCTTAAACACCTTGTTGCCTTAGAAAATATGGCGATGAACAATATTTTGCTGCTTCTCCTCGCATTGGGTTTGGTTATGGGAATAGCTAAAGGTTTTGATTTCCATAAGAGGGATTTGGAGTCTGAGGATAGTCTATGGGATTTGTATGAGAGGTGGAGGAGTCACCACACTGTCTCTAGGAGTCTTGATGAGAAACACAAGCGATTCCACGTGTTCAAGGAAAACGTCAAACATGTTGACAAGACCAACAAGATGGACAAGCCCTATAAATTGAAGTTGAACAAGTTCTCAGACATGACTAACCATGAATTTAGGAACACCTACGCAAGCTCCAAGGTTAAACATCACAGGATGTTCCGAGGAGTTCCTCGGGGCAATGGCAGCTTCATGTACCAGAACGTGGACAGAGTCCCACCGACAGTTGATTGGAGGAAGAAAGGTGCTGTCACTCCTATTAAGGACCAAGGCCAATGTGGTAACGTCTATCTCACAAGTTTACATCAAATCTATATATATGGAGAAGATCGATTTATACCACTTTCCTACCTTATCCAAAAACAAATAAGATAAATATCTGTTTCCATTGCTGCTTGGAATTCAATTAATCTTTTTTTGGTTGTCAATAATATATATATATAGGTAGTTGCTGGGCATTTTCAACTGTGGTAGCGGTGGAGGGTATTAATCAGATTAAGACAAACAAGTTGGTTTCTTTGTCGGAGCAAGAGTTGGTGGACTGTGACACCTCAGAAAATCAAGGGTGTAATGGAGGATTAATGGATTATGCATTTGAATTTATTAAAAAGAAGGGTGGTTTAACAACAGAGGCCGCTTACCCTTATGCGGCTGAAGATGGATCCTGTGATGTTTCAAAGGTTGGTACAATAATTATTTATAGATTAAACTATGTAATGGTCACTTCTTTAGTAAACCTTCTCTATTTTCAATCTTTTCGTAGGAGAATGCACCAGCTGTGTCCATTGACGGCCATGAGAATGTGCCTGCTAATGATGAGAATGCATTACTCAAAGCAGCAGCAAACCAACCAATTTCTGTGGCTATAGACGCTGGAGGTGAAGATTTCCAGTTCTACTCAGAGGTATGAAGTCGCCAATAGGCTGCAGTAACTAGAAAATCTACGCAAATTGGCATTTTTCATTACTACTGATACGCCAATTTCAACATAAAGCAAATCATTATCTCATTCATTCCAAAATAAACAGGAAATTGAATTTTAATTAACTAAGAATGCGTTCTACTTGTGTAAGTTTGGTTGAATATGTGCGTAGGGTGTCTTCACTGGAACTTGTGGAACAGACCTGGACCATGGAGTAGCAGTGGTAGGTTATGGAACAACAGTTGATGGAACTAAGTACTGGATCGTTAAGAATTCCTGGGGTCCTGAATGGGGAGAGAAGGGCTACATAAGGATGCAGAGAGGCATCTCTGACAAGGAAGGGCTCTGTGGTATAGCAATGGAGGCATCATATCCCATCAAGACTTC
>JAOQMM010000006.1:19912068-19928582 GCA_027563515.1 Erythroxylum platyclados
AGTAAAAATTCCGCTGAATTATGAGATTTGGAAAGGTTCAATAATACATAGCCTTACCCATAATTAATAGATAGGTTCTTGAAAGGGTAGAATTATTGAATGAATACGAGCTAGAGAATAAGGATGTGTAGAAGCCTGTTGATTTCTCAATGAATTTTTGATAGCCCGAAAGCAAGCTTCAAATGTGCAAATAAATTTTGTTAAAATATCTTTTCGGCTAAGCTTCTTCTCTTAAGATTCTTCCTAATGAATCAAAAGGTAACTAATCCAGATTCAATGTCAACATCAACAATTTCAAAAAACACAAACACAACATACCCTAGTGTACAAGGCTTCTTGCTTTGCGAAGGTCAAGGGAGGGTTATCAATGTATACAGCCTTTCCTTTATATTTTTACTAAGAAACTATTTCCGTAACTCGAACTTGTGACATTTTAATCACAAAGGAGTAATCTTGTCAGTTGCTCCATAGCTCACCCTCAACATCAATTTCAAATGTTGTATAAATTTGGCCAATGTTTCTATAAAGCCCAAGCTTACCTAAATTAATGCTTAAAGCTAGATTTGATCGAGATTCAAGTTGGACTAGTGTTTGAGGGCTCAATTGAAAGTAATGTTATTTATTTAATGAATAAATAATTGGATAAAATGACATTGTTTTATTAAGTTTTTTTGAAAAAAGTAATATTGGGTTGGCCCGTTACCATACCTAAGTTTAACATCTCTCTTAGATCTGGAATTTGAAAGAAACTCATTCACTTGAAATAAAAATCAATTAGACATTAGGCATTTCAAAAGGAAATTGGATATAACCTTAGTCAATAGGAAGTGGATGATGGCTTTTCCTAATAAGCCCAGATTTAACAATAATATGATTCATGATGATAACATAATCAAAGTTTTTTTTAAAATTAATATAGATAAAAGAAAATCACCATTTAAATTTAATAATTTTCTTGTTAATGTTGCATATTATGAAGCAACAATCACTAAAGGTACAGATATTGAGACTCTAAGGTCACTCCCTCTATAATTGTGTCATGAAAATCAAGGTCATTAAATCTCAATTAAAAAAGATGAATGCTTCAAAAAAATTTAATATTGAGGCAACAATTAAAAGCTCCATATACGATTTGAGTAACATACAAAAGCTTCTTCAAGTGTCCCCTCAGGATGACAAGTTAAATGCAAGAGAGGAAAAATTTCCTAAACCATATATGAAAGCTTTTAGTATTTTTAACTTCTTGATTAAGTAGAAGTTATCAATAAATTAGCTAGAAGGAGGCATGAACACCAAGTTCTTTCATGATGACACTGTTTAAAGAAAGAACTTAAACAAAATTATAAATATTATAGACAAGTCTAGTAGAGTTTACAATAACTAGGATTAACTCAAATATGTTACCATACACTTTTTCTTCAATCTGTTTGGAAAAAGCAAATTCACCGGTGATAAAACTATTCATCTTGAGCCCATCATTCCTATTAGGATTGACCAATAGTTACTCTCTCTTTATATGCTAAAATTGCTCTCTTCAACCTCCATCTTGATAAAGCTCCAGGGTCTCAGTTACTTCAATACATTATTCTTTTAAAAGTCTTAGAATCTAGTCAGAAATATGGTTTTAGATTTAGATTTAGAATTATTCATTAATAGGAAGATGTTGATGGAAATCAATAAAACTTTAACTAGACTCATTCCTAAAACTTTCTATTTTTATTTCTTGTTATTTTCATTTGATTTCTTGTTGTAACATTATATAGATAATGGTAAGAAAATCTTTTTTTTTATTATTATGATAACTATCATCCTCTTAGTCCCTTTTAAAACTACATGTCCTTTATAATTATTACTGAAGGTCTTGAAGTTAAGACTAAGGATGTAATCATAATTCATAACAATTGTTGGCAGTGGTTGATGAAGATGTCCACACAACTTAAACAACATTAGGAGCAATCTTTCTATACCAACCGAAATTGATGGAGGATCGCATAAGTTGGAACCTGCACCCTTTGGGCTAGTTCACTATCAAATCATGTTTTCAATTAATCGTTAGAACTTATTCAACAATTTAATAGCGGAGAATACAATGTAAAGATGATAATAGGTTAAGTCAAGCTGGATTCGAATCCTGCTCGAATCTTGCTCAAGTTCAAATCACACAGTTCAGTTTACGATGTTTCAACATGAAATTATTTTGGTTTAATCTCTTGACCATAGATCAACTTCCTTCCATTTCAATTATTAATAGAAGATTAAAAAACAAATTATGGACCATATATCAACTTCCTTCCATTTCGATTATTAATAGAAGATTCTGCGCGTGTACTTATTATACCCTGGAAAATCATATTTTACTTCTTCTTCGAGTGTTCATTTTTCTAGCAATATGGATGTGTGTTCTCTTCAAATTCAATATCAACAGAACATACATGAATTAAAATGGTAAAATAATAATAAATGAAAAAGTAAACCATAAAAAGGAGGTGGTAACGTGATCGATCACAGGAAAAGCAGCGAGCTATACATATATATGTCAGGGCTTTACTAGGCGAACGGCGTGCCACAGACTACATAACAGCCCAATAAATAGGCAAATTTACTTTCCCTACAGGGTCAAGCCTACGTCCCTATTAGGGTTGAGCTCGACGTTCCCTGCCTACGCTAACGCTACCCCATTCAATCGTTAGCTTATGCTTCCCAAAAGTATCACATCTCGATACTACCCTGCTCAAATTTAGTCTTAAAAGTTCATTTATTACAATGTAATTAATTATTTATGTTAATGTGTTTTTCAGCACTTCACTCACTTCAAGTATTGTTAATAAATAGTTAAATACCAGTATTCAAGGCCTATATAGCAATCTAATCTTAGCATCGAAGGATTGGTCTATGATTAGTAAGGATTATACACTTCAAAATAATGTTGTAGGCACCTTTCTAATTAGGGCATATGTCATACGTGACCTGTTTTTAGATAAAATAATGGAAGAACAACCATATTTTTTTTAATTTTATCTAAAATTTCTAATCCCTAAAGTTATTTTATTGATCACTCTATATTCTAAACAAAAAACCCATATGAGATTAGCAATAATAATAACAACAATAATGAGTAGAAATTTCTGAGACGCAAAGTCTGAATAGGTTCATTAATATACAGCTTTACTCCTAATTAATAAAGAGACCGTTTCTAACAATATGAGATTAAAAGAACCCAAAGTGAATATATAACTTTGAGTGACATGTATATTTTATGAGATGTTGCTAAGGATAAGTAATAAATAAAAAATGGAAATGAATACAGTTAAGAATGAAAATGAATATAATCATTATAATTATGATTGTTGGTTAAGAGGAAGAAATGATTACCATTATATTGAAAAATAAAAATTGTTTTATTTTAATTAATGAATGAATTATATTTTAATTAATTACATTGTAATGAACTAATTAATTATATTTTAATTAATCATTTAATTAACCAATTAAATAGATTTTAATTAATCAATTAATTATATTTATATATGTGCTAATTATATTTTAATTAATTAATCAATTAATTATATTTTAATTAATTAATTATATTAAAAAATTTTAGAAAAGAAAATATGTGTGTCACAGGCGTGACTTAAGTGTCATGCCTGTGACACTTACCTGTTAAATAAAGAAATAAAAGTCATTCCTCTAAAATATGAGGATATGAAACATTACCGAAAATTAAGATATAAAAAATATGAGCGTTCAATCATAATAAATAAATAACTACCCTTTTTTATTGTATAGATTCATTCCCAATTCCCTTAAACAAGCATTGGGTTATTACTTATTAGAGTTCAACGTATACTTTTTTTAAATTTAGACCAGGGAGCATGGGTTGACATGCAAGGAAGGGTCATTGTTAGTATCATTCGGTGTGCGAAATCATCACCTGACACGTAAAGAAAAGAAGAGACAGCCTTGGCTCTAGTCACCATCCCAATCTATATTTATTCATCACGTGATGAAGAAGAACCGGCAAAGATTGGGGTCTCACTCTCAGGCTCAGCATACGTACCGGAGAGAGAAAGGGTGAAGTTGCTCAGTACAAAGAGTAAAAGAACAGAGTCGACATTTAAAACCTTTGACGAATCATTCAAAAGATGCTTACCCAATGTGTGTCACTCTTGCCGGATTCAGTTCTTTTTCTTTCCCTTCCCTTCTACTTATGCATTCCCACGCGCCTTTATTTATTTCCGATTACTTGAACGGGCTAATCTCTCAAATATTGACCTTGCAAAGTAATGAATATTCTGTCCGTACAATAATCTAATCGAACTATGCCCGATAAGGCGTGTGCTTACGCGCCAAGAACTGAACTGAGCGAGAGAGCTCTCAAACAAGACCAAACTTACGAGTTTGCTGTCAAAAAACTACTCAAACTAACTGAAACCACATAGAACGTGAATTTACCAAAGCGACCTCGGTCTAGGCTCTGTTACCGATAACGCTGCAACACTCTGCCACAAGGAACAAGAATTCTGCGGAAAATATTTCTCTAACTTCTGTACACGTTGTCCCTCTCCAGCGATGGTTTATAGATTATTAGCGACCCCTTATCTTAATGGCATTTACTGCATTGCCACTTACCTTCTCTCTATCTCTGTACCTCTCCTATCTGTATCAGTGTTATCTTCTGTTCTCTATGTGACTGTTGTTTTTATGTGCTTAAACTATTTCCAGAGCTCGTTCACCAAGGCATCGATCGAATTTAGGCTCAAGGTTCTCCCCTGTTTTTGTTTTTTATCGTCTGTATTTTCTGGGTATCCCGTTTTTTACGCCGCTCATTTTCAACATTTCGTCAACTTCGATGTTGGAATATGGTGGTCTCCATTTCCAGGTTTGGTTTCCAGCTTTGTCGTTTGATACTTGACGTTGTTCTTACTCCCCTGCGATTTTTTTACATTTCTTACGTTTTGAATTCTAAGATTCTTCTTTACCTGTTCTGCTCCTGCTTTTAGATTTTATTTCTCTCTCCCTTCTCTCAAGTTTCGTTATTCTCTGACTGGATGATGTGAGTAGTTTAAGGATAATGCTGTGTATGTCTTGGTTATATGGAACTATCAGTGACTTGTTTTTAGAGAAAGGACAACTGGCTCTCTGTTTTCAACCCTGTAAGGCAAAAAAAAAAAATATTTTGTATAGTGTTCTTGTAGTGGGATGCATTCAAAGGCGCTAACTCTGTGTTACTGTTCTTCAGTTTTGGTGCATTTTGGTCGTGCTCATTGGCTTCAAGAAAAGTGTGGATATCTATTCCTTTGGCATTGTGCGCAAACTTGCTTGTTTTTACTCGGCGGATACAGTATTCTAGTTTATCTCGTACTATCGTTTTGGTTGGTTCTTGCGGTGCATTTCATTTTCATATTTTCTGTGTCTTCAGTGATATTTTCATTGCAACAGGAACTTGTACGGTAGAATTCTTTTGTTTTCGTCTTGAAGATGTTTGGGTTTTCACCAAGTTTCTCAGTTCTATGGAATAATTTACTGTGTGGGAAGATTTCGTTCTAATACCAGAATGTTTGAATTATTTTTCTTTCAGGTAGGGATTGTTGCCTTTTTCCGTGGTTCCTGAAATTTGATTCTGTGGTGCGCAAGAAGGCTTCATTTGATGCTTATTAGTGACATTGAAAAATGGCGGATGGGCGGCGGCATTCAGTTGATGTTCCTATCTCAAGGACTCTCATAGCACTGAGGAAAGTGAGGTCACTGAGGGATCCATCAACTAATTCTATGAGCAAATTTTCTGCTTTACTTGAAAATGTAAATTGGGAAACCAACTCCGCAAATGGAATCTCACTTCGTTTCAGTCATGGTTGCCAATGTGATGGTTCTGATCATAACTGTCTGTCAGCAACGAAAAACTTTCAAGCTAATGGATTACAGGACGATCAAGTTGATGATTTAGAATTTCATTGCAATTTGGGAAAATCCAAGTTAATCTCATGCGAAAACCATAGTGAATTAGATAACGTAGGTGATCTAACAGGGACCAAACTTGTTGAAGGACTGGATAATTGTCGACTAGGTACTTGTGGAAACAAATCACTGAGCGAAAGATACAGTGGCAATCATATGGAGGTTAAGGAGGGCTCTGCATGCATCAAACCTATCAAGAACTGCATGGAGAAGGTAGATACCGCTAGCGAACCAATTGCAGAATCACCACAAGTAGACAACATTGACCTCTCTGTTTCAAGTTTGAAAGCCAGCTATTCAAATAAAATGGTATCAAGTGGGTTGATGGGTGACGCCTTGAGTTGTACCGCCAGTCCGTGTCTTTCTACAAGTGACGCTTTGTCGAGCTGTAGTATATCGTTATTTGCAAAGGAAGAGAATGATTTCATGTTTCAGGATGACGGTGGATGTGCAGTAAGCTGCTGTTGGGCAAGAACCCCAAAATTCCGAGTGTCGAATTCATATTGTAACATAGAAGGACATCCTTTGTTGTCCAGGGAAGTAGATGACTCCACTCAATATGGGCAGAGGAACTTGAAGCTTGTTGCAAAGGAACCACCTAGGACTCTCAGTCAGAAGTTCAGGCCAAAATCTTTTCATGAATTGGTAGGACAAACGGTGGTGACGAAGTCTCTTTTATGTGCTATTTCCAGAGGAAGGATAGCCTCTCTGTACCTCTTCCACGGTCCTCGTGGAACTGGGACGACCTCTGCCTCCAGGATATTTGCAGCTGCATTAAATTGCCTATCACTCAGGGAGAATAAGCCATGTGGTCTGTGTCGGGAATGTGTTATGTTCTTTTCTGGAAGGAGCAAGGATGTGAAAGAAGTGGACTCTGTGAGAATCAACCGAGCTCAGAGGATAAGATCCCTTCTTAAGAATGCAGCAATTCCTCCACTCTCGTCACGTTTCAAGGTTTTCATAGTTGATGAGTGTCAATTGTTGCATGCGGAGACATGGGCCACCTTTTTAAATAGCTTAGACAACCTTTCTCAACATGTTGTCTTTCTGCTGATAACTCCTGATCTGGATAAGTTGCCGAGAAGTGTAGTCACTAGATCTCAGAGATATCATTTTCCGAAGATAAAGGATGATGAAATAGCTAGCAGATTGGGTAGCATCTGTGTCGAAGAGAGTCTTGAATTTGATCAACTTGCTTTAAACTTCATTGCAGCTAAATCTAATGGTTCTCTTAGAGATGCAGAAACAATGCTCGATCAACTTAGTTTGCTTGGTAAAAGGATCACACTTTCATTAGCCCATGAACTTGTAAGTAAATTTTTTTGGTTCCTTAAAATTCTTCTTGCACATCTCAATCCCTAACTTTTTGAAGTTCCATTTGTCATGCAGATTGGATTTGCTTCTGATGATGAATTGCTCGATTTGCTCGATCTGGCTTTATCATCTGATACGTCAAAAACAGTTATGAGGGCCAGAGACTTGATGAGATCCAGGATTGATCCTATGCAACTTGTTTCACAGTTGGCCAATCTTATTATGGACATACTTGCTGGAAAATGCCAAGAAGAAAGCTCTGAAGTCCGAAGGAAATTCTCCCAAAGACATGCTTGTAAGCATTATATTATCAAAATATATTAAAGTTTCATTCGGTGCCAGTAATTGTTGTATTGATGTCCTCATTTTTGTTTTATGCTGGACGCACTAGTATTCCATTGAAGTTTGTGCTATATCTCTCATCTTATAGTCTCTTACCCTACTGCAGTGAAAAGGGGATATTAAAATCAGCCTACTAAAGAAGTCTTTGTGATCGTTACTCAATTTTGATCCACCTCTAATGTATAAAGTTTGACATTTCTATGCCTTTTCATTTTTTCCCCCTATTTTGGTTATAGCTTCTCATTTTTATCGTTATATCAGTCCCGTCTCCGTGTTTGCAGCTTTTCTGTTAACATTTAGTTTTCAAGTTCCTGTTTTCTTCAATTGAAAAGACATTATATGAATCATAAGTTGTATATTTTAACCTTTTTGTACTTCCATCACGTAGTTTTTCTCTCATTTTGTAACATCTATTTGCCATGGGGTTATATTGATATGTTCCAAGTGTCTATTTGATAGCTGAAGCAGATATGCACAGATTGAGTCTAGCCTTGAAAATACTCTCTGAAACTGAGAAACAACTGAGGATGTCAAAAAATCAAAGCACATGGCTCACTGTAGCTCTTCTACAGCTAAGCTCATTGGAGTCTTCTTCCTTGGATGCAAGTGATTCCAAGTCTTCCCTGAGAAATGTTGATGATAGAGGTAAGGATGTAGGCTTCAGTTGCTTTTAAATAGTGTAATGTTGTCTTAGTCCATTAAACTCGGAACTTTTGATAATAAACACCCGATTACTAAATGGGTTAGATTTTAACATTCACAACAATGTGGATACAGATGGCAATCTTTGCAGAAGCTCATCAACAGGGAAGAGCTTGAAGCGTCTTCTTCCTGGTTCATATGATGCACTTGGGTTTCAAGGGGATCCAAAATTATCTCTGGAATCAATATGGAAAAGAGCTACAGAATTCTGCCAGTCCAATTCACTTAAGAAATTTCTCAGAAAACGAGGGAAACTTTCCTCTGTCCAAGTTGATAAAGGTATATGCAGAACTCTTTAATGGGGTTTACTTCAATTGATCCAAAACAACATAACTATAAAAATTGAGTAAGATTTCATTAATACAGTGGTTTTAATTGGCAATTAAAGTCTTGTTTGACGCCAAAATAAATTAATTCTAGTTTCTTTCAACTATGTGATTCGTTTCTTTTCAATCAATCAATTTAGAAGTGTCATATCTCTACAGCAAAATCTGTCTTGTCTCTTTATCATTTTCAACTTTAGTAGGAATATTTTGACATTTAGAAGGAAGCTTTATCTTGCAAGAGATGACTGAGGTACTACTAAAATTTCAGATTTGGCAATCGCTGAGTTGGAATTCCACCATCCTGACTACGTGTCCAAGGCTGAAAAGTCATGGAAGTTGATTGCAAGTTCTCTGCAGGCTGTTTTGGGTTGTAATATAGAAATTCGAATGAATCTTGTGCTTTGTGCACCTGCATCTAAGTGTGCCAAACTGAGGAAGCTATCTTTGAGTTTGTTCAGTTGTCCTCGTAGAATGTGCCAAAAGTCCCAACCGCAAATGGAATCTGGCAGTGGATCTGAGTGTTCTGACCATTACTCTGAAAAGCCTATGATAAGGAATGATACTATTGTTGCTTGTACATCCGATGGTGGCTCTACTATGTCGGGTAATATATATCACAGTACGGAAATGGTGAAGGCTTTCAGAAACAGTGAAGGAAACATTCTTCGCGTTAAAGATGATGCTTCAAAAACTCCCGCTTACGGACTTGATTTTGCTCAGGGAAGCAATCTTAGACATGAGATGTTCCGTGCTCAGGAGAAAGAGTATCAGCCACACTGCTTTCCAAGGACTCCGGGACTTCCAAAGAAGTGGCATTCTATAGCTAATGAAGGAGAGAAAAAGCTTGCTCTATCAGATTCAAGACAAAACTCTCTTGAGACATCCATCAGTTTGCATGATTCTGTACCTGTCAGCAATGACAACTGCACTAACTCGAAAAGCGAGGACGGGTGAGATTTCCTTGTAGACTTCTATGTTCCTTTCCAGTCTTCTTCATTTCTTTGAATTTTGCATTGAGAAATACATGTTAAGACCATGATTATTGTTCTTTCATAACGTGCAATCCTATTTCACACAGATTAGAAAATTTTATGAGGAGTTCTCGTTGCCTTGTCATATTTACTCCTAACATTTGACTATGTTATCAGGACGTGATTCCGTATATGTTCTGCCTTTGCATTCTTATTAACCTTCTCGGGGTCTTTTCTGCAGCTTAAGGGAGATTTCTGGTGCGCTGTGTTGGAAAAGCGACGCAATTCCTGCAAGCAAGGTAACAAGAAGTAACTGAGTGGAAAGTTCAGAAGAATAAAACATCATTAACTGATAGCTGATAACTTTCCCTTTCACATTGTAAAAGTTACTAGAGTTTTTCTATCAACCGTATATTGGATACTGAGAACACAATCAAACTATGCAAAAGTTGCTTGAAGTTTACATTCTTTACTATTCATATGTTGTATCCAACATAATGAAGGTCAGTCAACTTGCAGGATTGGGAGATGATGCACCAAAAGAGATCACCATTAGTTAGATGGGTTCTTCCGTGTGCCGCCGCAAATTAGTTCCCAGGGATTACAACCATCGTGTGTGAACTGAAGCTTCAAATTTGGTGGCTTCTTCACAATTTTGTATGTGTGCATATTAAATTTGGATGTGTGATCATGAGTGCTCCATTTGAGCCCTCAAAGGACAGTGTAATCAGTAGCTTAAAGCAGATAATTGATTCAATTTTTGAGAAGATTAACAAACGGAGGCGTCTTAGTAAGCTAAAGTTTGTGTAAAGAAAATTGAAATCATCAATTATAGGATTAAATCGTATATGTGTCATTGATTAATATCATCAATTACAAATGTTAATCTATTTCCACTAGTTTAAAGATTGTCTTATAAAACTTTTTTTTTTCCACGTTTCCAAGTTTTAACCTCTTTTTATAAGAATACTTTCTGAAGTAAAATATAAATTTTGCATCTGAATGTTTCTTAACGTGTTTTAGTTGATTCTTGCCGTTATTTATAGTATCAATTTATTTCTAATCATTTAGAAAAGGGTTAATTACTAAAAAAAATCAAACTTATGGCAAATTTTTAATTATAGCCTAACTTTTAAAAGTAGCAATAAAATGCTTAAACTTTTAATTTTTTCAATTCTAGCCCAAACTTCAAAAAGTAGTAATAAAATGTTTAAATTTTCAATTTTTTTCAATTCTAGCCTCACGTTAGTATTTCTGTTAATTTGTTAACATAGCTTACCACGTGTTTAAAAAACTTTGTCTACCTTAACTATTAAGACATGTTAGCTAAAATTAAAACAACAAATGAAGATTAATGAAACGACGCCGTTTAATCACATAATTAAAACGATGTCGTTATTTAAAAATGATCTAAATCAGATTACACAACCTCAACGACCTTACGTTTTGATTTTAATTTTTCCTTTCATTTTCAATTTGTTCTCTCGACACTTTCACCCTTCGATTTGCAGATTACGCAGTCCCGATGTCCTCACACTAAAGCTATAAGCAAATTACGCAGCCCTGACGCCCTCACACTAAAATCATAAGGAAAATGAACTAAAAACGAAGAGCTTACTGATGCAGTACGTTATAATGCGAGAGTAGTTTGAGGCGTCAAAAGAACAAATAAAAAACAAAGGGTTGAGGGCATCGGGAGAACAATAGATAATTTCGGGTTAGAATTGAAGAAAATTGAAAGTTTGAGCTTTTGATTGCCACTTTTTGAAGTTTGGGCTAAAATTGAAAAAAATGAAAGTTTGGGCATTTTATTGCTACTTTTTAAAGTTCGAGATATAATTGAAAAATTGACGAAAAATTGAGTTTTTTTTTAGTAATTAGCCCTTTAGAAAATGGAACATAAAAAGAGTCTACCAATTTTTTGTTAGTTATCCGTGATGTCTTCATTATTTGTGAACATGTGACCTATCGGATCAACAAATATGTCAACCTGACAGTTGACACATCATTTATCATTTAATTTTTTAAAATAAAAACATTATTAATAATTTCATTAAACCCGACACCCATATTTAAAAATCCTTAGTCTAACACTCATCTTCGTCCTTCTTTCCTAATCTCTACGAGACCTTTCTTGCCCTAGCTTCGACATTGTTAAATAATTGGCATATATCTTCTTCTCCATCTTCAAACTATACACATTTGAATTTTGGATTTAGAAGAGTTGGAATTGGTAATCATACTTTTGGCGTTGTTTATAGTCTTTTGTTGTTTTTACCTATTGTATTCAAGTTTATGTATACTTTGTTGTTATTTCTCCATTGTTTATGTTATCTTTGTTATACTTCTTGTCGAATCTATTCTTGATGTGGTAAGATTTGTTTTGCATATGTATTAGTGAGCATGCCTTCCTGATATTATGTATTGCATTTAATGGCAATTCTTAATATGTGTGTATTAGTTAGCATACTGGCTCCTTAATATTGTGTATTGCATTTAGTGCGAATTATGAGCAACTAACGATAGTTGCTTGTGTATGCATTAATGCTTTACTAAATATGGTTATATTTCTTAGTATGTTTATCTTTCTTGCGAGAATTTGATAATTGTTGATTGATGGTTATTTCGTGTTGTTAAGTGATGGTTATATTTTTTATTCGATATTGTTGTTGATTTGTTATATTCTGGATCTTTAACTAACAACAATTCTTCAACTAATGTTCAACATTTATATAGATTTAATGCTTGTCTAAGAATTTCATATGGTAAAAAAATCTTGGACATAGGTTCCATAAGTGCTCAAAATATTTAGTTAGTAGAAATATTTTGCTATAGTATTTAATATGGAAACATAAATTGAATATATGTTTTAATAAATATTTGTTTTGGTGATGATTACAAGGTTGGAAGTAGTTATTTCATCGACACAATGACCCCTTAAGAGATATGGTTATTCATGTTATTCACAGATTGATGAATAAAAATATTAACTTAAAGCAACAATTAGCCTATAAGTTACAATGGGACAATAGGTGTGCGAGATAGTTATTAGAAGACCTAAAAAGGAGGAATAAAAGGAATAAATTGAGTTAGGAGAAAAAATAAAGCAAATGGAGTATGAACTTAAACTTGTTATGAATGAGAACAAGGAGTTGAATAAGATATTGATGACATATCTCATTGTTTCAATATTGATGTGGATTTTTTCCACTATTGAATTCATAGGGGCTAAAGTGAGATGAACTTGTTTATAATATAAGGCTAATACACTGAGAATACTAGAATATATTTTCTAAGAATTCATATGTGTTGTATATAAAAAATTGTTTAATATATTGAGAATGTTAGATATCAATGCTGAGCCATTGATTACATTCAAATTCACATATAATTACATTCAAATTGAGCAATAAAGTAGATTAAGATGAATGCAATTCTATTAGCAATGATACAATCTGTTTAAGATAATGTTCCTAAGGCAATCATAAATATGTCATATGCAAAGTTTGATTTGAGTCATCCATATAAATAATATGAGATTCATAAACCTGAAAACTTAAGATTCATATGATGTAAGTCAACTTAGGAAAGGGAAATAATGTAAGCCATTAAAAGCAGGCATAGAATGACTATTGATAGCTGAAAATTATCATTTTCAAATAAATTCTCCTACAATTTATTTCAGGTACATTCTCCTAACCATCGTTACTCATAAAAGACTATAGATTCGATTAGAATCTACATACAACATATTTAAAAAGGATCCAACTAGGTACATTTTCCTATATCAATTAGTTTCATTTTTGAAACTTAACCACCTAAAATATTATAGATCTAACTAGAACTCATTACAAGCCAACTAATGCATAACTAATTAACATTCACACAATGTTGACTTTTAATTTTAAGTATTAGTTACTTGTTGGTTTGAATTTTTAACAACCCTATGTTTAGAAGCTCACTCT
This sequence comes from Erythroxylum platyclados, assembly GCA_027563515.1. Taxonomy (NCBI): domain Eukaryota; kingdom Viridiplantae; phylum Streptophyta; class Magnoliopsida; order Malpighiales; family Erythroxylaceae; genus Erythroxylum; species Erythroxylum platyclados. The sequence goes on from JAOQMM010000006.1 coordinate 19,925,644, forward strand.
TGTAATTAGTATGATGTGATACTTTAGATACCCTTCCACCTTAACTCTCTTGGTTAGAATGATAATTGGAAAGTGTTTGAATCAACTGAACTAATTGTTCTCTTCATCTTCAATGATGGAGCTAATACAGATGACTGCTTTCATGTTAAAACAATAAGTTATTCCTGTAATAAATACATAAATCAATAATTATATATGATAAACTCATATTATTGTCAAACTAAACTCAATTCCACCTACTTCAAAAGCTTGTTTACTGGAAATTGATGAATGAGGTTAAGATAAGATTGTTGTTGTTATTGGATCTTTATTAGGCATAATCTATTGTTCAATAATCATATAACATCAGTAAGTTTTTTTTTGTTACTAAAAATATATATATTACGAATTAAAGTTAAATTATAAACCTCAACTCCAACTTTAACTAGAAGAAAGTGGATCAAATTTGCAGCTTCTCTTGTTATGACCATATTTGCCACATTTACCACATAATTAGAATTGTTCTTTTTATGATACTTATGAGGATTCTTCACTCTTTTTAGTTCAACTTTATCTTTTTGCCTATTCTGCTTAAGCCTACTATGCATAACTCTTTCTAATGGTAGATAAATCTCTTCATCAATGTTTAGTGGCAAGATTTTTGCCCTTTAATCGGTTCCAAGACATTCTCATAAACTTTTGTGAACCTCTCTCTATGACAATACTCATCCACATATGTCTCTGGTTATTGCATGGCATGGAATATGACACTAATGGCATAACTACAAGGATACTTATAGATTCCCATTCCCTTTAACTGTAAGTCTTCTCCCTCCCCAATTAAACATCTGTATCATCACCATTAGTCACTTCATATTTCTTGTCACCATACCAAATGACTCCATTTCATTGCATTCAATTTATTCTTGTTCAATTTCTTCATTACTTTAGGTGCCATGGCTCCCTTAAATCTCTCAACTTGTTCCTTATAATCAGAATGCCTCTTTATTAACATAGTTCTAATATTCTCTAATATACTGATGATAGGGAGTTCTTTGGCCACTAAAAATCTAAGAGTTAAATGTCTTGCTCATGTTGTTGTCCATAATTGGAATATTGGACTTAATACTTTAGAAAGTCCTACTCCATATTTCCTTAGGATATTCAAGTAAGTCTTATTCACATCCTAGTGCAAATTGGTTTAATTTGATGATTCTAACATCAAGTTCTTATTGGAATGCTGCCTATGCATAATTCCAAAATACTTTTCTAAGATCCTTTAGTAGGTGTCAAATCCAACATATATAATCCTACTCTAATTATAAATGAATTATATATGGTGGGATTAGTATGGTCTAGACCATATGAACTAGTAAAACTTATCTTTTTTGCCAAATTAACAAAACAAAATAAAGGAAGGGTAGATTTTATAACATAAATTAAAATATACTAAAAGCAAAAAAAAAACTAATTAAGAATGCAATTTAATGAAATCAAATGATAAGAAACATCTAGCCTAAGTTATAATTTGAGAAGTGATTCTTTGCATTGATCATTAATATAAGGGTTAATTACTAAAAAAAGTCCAAACTTTCTTCAATTTTTCAATTATAGCTCGAATTTTAAAAAGTAGCAATAAAATGCCTAAACTTTCAATTTTTTTCAATTATAGCCCCAACTTCAAAAAGTGACAATAAAATGCTTAAACTTTTAATTTTCTTCAGATGTTATCTGTTGTTCTCCAGATGTCTTTAGCCCTTTGTTTTTTATTGTTTTTTGATGGCCCAAACTATTCTCGCATTATAATGTATTACATCAGTAAGCTCTTCGTTTTTAGTTCATTCTCCTTATATCTTTAGTATGAGGGCGTAGAGGCTGCATAATCTGAAAATCGAAGGGTGAGGGCGTCGAGAAAACAAACTGAAAATGAAAGGAAAAGCTGAAATCAAACCGTAAGGTCATTGGGGCTGCATAATCTGATTTAGTTCATTTTTAAATAACGACATTATTTTAATTATGTGATTAAACGACGTCGTTTTATTAATCTTCATTTGTTGTGTTAATTTTGGTAACATGTATTAATAGTTAAGGTTTCTAAAATACGTGCAAGTCACATCAACAAACTTAACGAAAACACTAACGTCGGGCTAGAATTGAAAAAGAATGAATGCTTGAGCATTTTATTGTTACCTTTAGAAGTTCGGGTTAGAATTGAAAAAAATTAAAAGTTTGGGCATTTTAATGTTACTTTTTAAAGTTCAGGCTATAATTAAAAAATTGAAGAAAATTTGGGTTTTTTTTGTAATTAATCCTTAATATAAAGATAAACCCCAGTATTCTTTAATAAACTGGTTATGGTTGTAAACAAGCTCTAATAACCTATCTCTCCTTACTTCCCTATTAACCAAAACAGACTTTTTGATTAATTCTCTTATCAACAAATAACCCTAAACATGCTCTTATGATTTGATCTATTAACAATATTAAAAAAGAGAGAGACTATAAATTCTAGCCAACAAATACACAAGCTCGATTTATTTATATCAGAATATATATTCATATAACATGAGTAGAATATCCTTTATTAAACCTTGTAGTTTCACCATCAAGCATTAGAACAATTAAATAATTATGAATTTAATCATTCCAATTGACAAAATATTATTTTGATAATTGAACAACAGGCCTTTTTGTATCAATCAAACAAAAAATAACTCTAATAATCTCTAAAGATATATAAATACTAAACAACAAAAAATTGAAGAAGAACAATTAAATCAAACAATTCTTGAGAAAGTAAACTTCAATTAACCTTTAGCTAGAAGAAAGAGAATTTAGTTACATATAGTTCTCAATGATAACATAAAAGAAAAATAAAGAACATAAAAAGATTGAATCTATGGTGTTGGGAGTTGGGATTTGGGAATGAAAATTGTTTTATGCATGTGTTTGTCTTTGTC
>JAOQMM010000006.1:19944142-19955508 GCA_027563515.1 Erythroxylum platyclados
GATTAGGGATGGGTTTGTCATGCTTCTAGAGTCTGCTGATGATCTAGCAGTAGACATACTGGATGCAGTTGACATCCTTGCTTTATTTATAGCCCGTGCTGTGGTTGATGAGATCCTACCTCCTGCTTTTCTCACCAGAGCAAAGAAGACCATTCCAGAATCATCTAAAGGATTTGAGGTCCTCCAAACTGCTGAGAAGAGCTATCTCTCAGCCCCACATCATGCAGAACTTGTGGAAAGGAAGTGGGGTGGTAGCACTCACATCACTGTTGAGGAAGTAAAGAAAAAAATTGCTGATTTATTGAGGGAGTATGTGGAGAATGGTGATGCTTTTGAGGCTTGCAGGTGTATCAGGGAATTAGGAGTTTCATTCTTTCATCATGAGGTTGTCAAAAGAGCTTTGGTTCTTGCCATGGAGATTCAAACCGCTGAACCACTTGTGCTGAAGCTGCTGAAGGAAGCTTCTGAGGAAGGCCTGATCAGCTCCAGTCAAATGGTGAAGGGTTTTGCTAGATTCGCTGAGAGCCTGGACGACCTTGCTCTTGACGTTCCATCTGCAAAAGCTTTGTTCCAGTCAATCGTTCCCAGGGCTGTTGCTGATGGTTGGCTTGATCAGTCATTCTTGAAATCCTCTGGCGAGGATGTACAAAGTCTAGGTGAGGATGAAAAGTTGAGGAAGTATAAGGAGGAGTCTGTTGCAATAATCCACGAGTACTTCCACTCCGATGACATTCCAGAACTAATTCGGAACCTTGAAGATCTTGGCATGCCAGAGTTTAACCCAGTTTTCCTGAAAAAGCTCATCACTCTGGCAATGGACAGGAAGAACCGGGAGAAAGAAATGGCATCTGTTCTGCTAGCAGCTCTTCACATTGAGATTTTCTCCACCGAAGATATAGTTAATGGCTTTGTCATGCTTCTACAATCTGCAGAAGATACAGTACTGGACATTTTGGATGTTTCCAATGAACTTTCTCTCTTTCTAGCTAGGGCTGTGATTGATGATGTATTGGCTCCTTTGAATCTAGCGGAGATAAACAGCAAGCTGCCATCAGATTGCACTGGGATTGAGACTGTACATGTGGCTCGATCACTAATTGCGGCCCGTCATGCTGGTGAGAGGTTGTTGAGGTGTTGGGGAGGCAGTAGTGGGTGGGCTGTGGAGGATGCAAAGGACAAGATATCGAAGCTCCTGGAAGAGTATGAAAGTGGAGGTGTTGTAGGTGAAGCTTGCCAATGCATTCGAGATCTTGGAATGCCCTTTTTTAACCATGAGGTGGTGAAAAAGGCGCTGGTTATGGCTATGGAGAAGAAGAATGATAGGATGCTGGCTCTCCTCCAAGAATGCTTCAATGAAGGCCTGATTACAATCAATCAGATGACCAGAGGTTTCACTCGGATCAGGGATGGGCTCGATGATCTTGCTCTTGACATTCCCGATGCGAAAGAGAAATTTAGCAGCTACTTGGAGTATGCTCAGGAAAAGGGATGGCTTCTAGCAAGCTTTGGGTCTTCTGTTGCAGATGCCTGAGCTACTTGAGAAACAACTAGTATTTGGGTTTCTCGCATCGCATGTATGTTATTACCCGCTACCTTCTTGTAGCTTATGTACCGCTTACTGCTTACCGGTCTTCTCTTCAAAGGTGGGTAGATAGATAATGGGGTATTAGGACTCCAAGTGATGTTTTCCACTTCATCGGAGATCCTTGTGATCCCATTCCCAGCCAATGTATAAAGTTGGTTCTTTGTTTTATTGACATAGTTTTAGGGACAAGAAATGATTATGCTTCTAAATTATCATCTCTTTCTCTTCCTGCCCTCTGTGCCCTTTTTCACATTTATCTTCCATTTACGTGATTTGTCTAGTGATGTTGAGTTCAGAACAGAAGGGTGATCGACCATAAAATGTTCATACCGATCCAGGAAATTGTATATGCAAATGACTATACGTTGTATTTCTCTTGGACGAGTGAATCGAAAGGAAAAAGTTTACACCGTTAAAATTCGAGCAAAAGCAAAAATAGGCATTCGAGCCTTCACACCGTTAGAGATTGGATTGGTTCCACTGATGTTTGCCCAGGCCCATTTAAGCTAATCCCGTAACAGTTTACAACGACCCGCAGATCCAAACAGCTACTATCAGAAACCTATATCTACCAAACAAAACCTCTCTCCGTCCACCATTTACTCGTGCAACTCGTAAACGAAAATGTCTGAACCGCCGGTCGTGTCCATATCTGTAAAATCAGAACCGGTGACCGGAGGAAGCATCACCGACGAGTGCTCGAAGACGGCTCAACCTGTTGTTATCGCTGATCTCAACGCCAATCCTCCCGAAACCGACGGCAACCAACTTGGAGATAAAAACAGCTTAAAGTGCAAGGATGGCGACGTGATGGAAGTTGAAGTAAAAAAATCGAACAAATCGGGAAAGTGCCGGTCGAGAAACAGCAAAGTGGAGGGTTTTCTCGATTATGGAGCTGAGGGTGACGATCAGGGCGGACTTGGTCCTAGCTCTTCGCGCGAAGAGAAAGTTAGCAGTCTCAAAACTGTAAGTCGCCGCTTTATAGTTTACTGATTACTTTCTTGTATGTGTTAGTGCGTTGCTTGATTAGTTCTTTTGTTGTTGGCTAGGGTTTGGTTCACGTTGCGAGGAAGATGCCTAAAAATGCTCATGTTCATTTTATGCTTGGCCTCATGTACCAGAGAATGGGCCAACCGCAGAAGGTGACGTTCGAATCTTGGCCTTAATTGGTTAAAGTTTGGATAGTCTTCTGTGTGTCGCGTTGATCATTTGTTTAATGCGAGTCTTTCTTCAGGCAGTTTGGGCTTATGAGAAGGCGGAAGAGATATTGCTCCGCTGTGAGGTGGAGGTCTCTAGGCCCGAGTTGCTTTCTTTGGTTCAAATTCACCACGCACAGGTGCATAATCTTTTTTTTTTGGGGGGGGATAAGGTTACTTTGAATTGTGAGAAGAGCTGGAATTTTTCATGGTTTCTGATCATGGTAGATTATGTTGTGAATGAAATGTTGTAGTGTATTCTACTGGAAAATTCTGCTGATAACGTTAAGGATAGAGAACTTGATGCCGAAGAGGTTGAGGATATTCTTTCTAAGCTAAAAGAGTCTATGCAATCGGATGTTAGACAGGCATCTGTTTGGAACACACTGGGTTTATTACTTGTTAAATCTGGGCGTCTACAGGTATGGCAATCTAGTCTTTTCGTTGCTGTTTCATAGATAGTGAGTTCCGCTCTGTTATGTTTTGACGTGGGGGATTATCTCTAGTAGAGTGCTATCTCAGTTTTGTCAGCTGTGCTGTCCTTTGATCCCAACAACTACGACTGCCTGGCAAATCTTGGTATTGCCTACCTTCTAAGGTAGGAGATTGGTATTCTTTTTGTGTGCTCAACTACTCATCAATTTAGGTCTTTACTTAATGTTCCTTAAGGTTTCCTGTTGTTCTTTCTCTTTAAACTGTTAGTTACTACTTAATCTTGCAGTGGGAATGCAGACTTATCAGGAAAATGCTTTCAAGATGTGATTCTGAAGGATCAAAATCATCCTACTGCCTTAATCAATTATGCTGCCCTTCTTTTGTCTAAATCTGGTTCAGTGGTTGCAGGTGAGAGTTTTGTGATGATTTTGGATTCCAAATTCTTTGGAATTCATACATTTAATGTAAATTCTACAGCCTGATGAATTCTGTGGTTGATGTGAATATATCCTCTTTCTCAACAAATTCTTCTGGATTAAAAGCCAAATGACTACGACTTCCTCTTATTAAATACTCAGGTGCTGGGGCACATGCTGGTCAAGGTGCTTCAACAAATCAGTTTGAAGCTGTTAATGTTGCCAAGGAATGTCTGCTTGCTGCATTAAAAGTGGATCCTAGAGCACCACACACCTGGGCAAATCTCGCCTATGCATATTACATGACTGGGGACCACAGAAGTTCTGGAAAGTGCTTGGAGAAGGTACTCATGATTTATTATTATTGTCATTTATTACTTATTTTTTGATTATTTTTCATGCCTGCTTCACCTTTATTAGAAGAAAAAATGTAAGAAAAGGATAAAAGGAGTTATTTGGTGATTCTAATGACTATCAATAAGTACCTTAGAATGTTGACTCCTATTTTTTATTCTCGGGAAATTCTTGCCAAGTGTTGAATGTAAGCACTTGTCTGGTCGTCTTTCGAGGCTATAATGGTCCTATCTTGGTTCTATCATTTTTCAGGCTGTGAAATTGGAGCCTAACTGCATGTCTACTCGATATGCTGTGGCAGTTCATAGAATCAAGGATTCAGAAAGGTCTCAGGATCCCAGTGAACAGCTTTTTTGGGCTGGAAATGAAATGGCTTCAATATTAAGAGAAGGAGACTCTGTTCCAATCGATCTTCCAATTGCTTGGGCAGGACTGGCTATGGTTCACAAGGCTCAACATGAGATTGCAGCAGCCTTTGACACAGAGCAGAAAAAGTTGATGGAGGTGGAAGAGCATGCTCACCTAAGTTTAAAACAGGTAAATTTGTCGTTCTCCATTTGTTTTTCCAGAAATACTGGTACGTTTTATTTTATACCTCATGTTGGAAACATCAAAATAGGCATTTATCCAGTAATACAAGAACTAGTATGATTGTTTCAGTTTTCCGAGGTAATTATGTTTCAATTAGAAAGCAAAATACCATGCCGTTTTTGGTTGGAATTGATGGTATGTTTACTTACTCATCCATTTCTCTTGGTATGGCTCTTCAGTCTATCTCCACTGACCCCATCTGATGAAGGAAAACATATTTGTACTAGATTGATGCAAAGTGATTAATAATGGCGCCTAATCTGTTGTTTGAAAAGATCAAACGCATTTAACATTCTAAACAAGTTTAAAAGCCCACAAATATATTATATTTTAGGTTACCATTTGGCTTTTTGTATAACAGATTTACTTTTATCATTACATTGCATGGTTAAAGACACACACCTCTCTTCTAATTTGACTCATTCTTAAAGAACTTCCTACGGCTTTATATTTTCAGAAAAAAGTTCACATACTTTGTTAAATGGACATACACACCCTTTTTGCTGATTTTTTTGGTCAACTTTTTAGGCGGAATTGATATGATATCGATCAAATTTTTTTAACTGAAAACAGAAGGGTTGTACATGTCTATTTAATAAAGTACGAGGGCTTTTTTGAGAATAAAAAATCATAAGGAATTTTTGTGAATCAAACAAATCGCAAGGAGTGTCCGAGTCTTTTACCCTTGCTTCACACCAAAACACTTCATGAGTCATGTATATGAAATAGGCAATTGCTGAAGATCCAGATGATGGGGTGCAATGGCACCAGCTTGGCTTGCATTATCTCTGCTCCCGACAATTTAAAACAGCACAGAAGTATCTCAAAATTTCAGTTGCCCGGATGAAAGACTGCAGCTATGCATGGTCAAACCTTGGTTTGTGTTGATTCATGCTCTTTAACTTCTTTATATTTATTCTTTTATGTGGCACCCTTATGCATATGATGGGTAGGTATCTCACTGCAATTGTCGGAGGAATCTTCTCAAGCCGAAGATGTCTTCAAGCGGGCTTTGGCATGTGCATCTACTGAACAAGCACATGCAATATTTTCCAACCTTGGAAATTTATACCGGCAACAAAAGCAATATGATCGAGCTAAGGCAATGTTTGCAAAGTCACTTGAACTGCAGCCTGGCTATGCTCCGGCCTTCAACAATCTTGGTCTTGTATTCATAGCGGAACACAAATGGGAGGAGGCAAAGTTCTGCTTTGACAAGGCCCTCCAAGCTGACCCGTTACTGGATGCAGCAAAGTCCAACATGATAAAAGCAGTGGCTATCTCTAAACTGCCTTGTGGTCTGTCTTGTATTCCTCACAGTTAGTATCCACACAAGCTGACCGAAGGTAGGTAGCTTACTTAATCAGATAAGTATGAATATACAAGGGATTGATCTTCCTACTAATTTCTCACTTCAAATGCATACATTTTTTCATTTTTCAACAGAGAATTTCTGTGTCAGTGCAGCCAGTTATTCAGTTGATGAGCTTGAAGCTACCTACTTTGTTCCCTGAATGCTGCGTAGCTATTAGGGGTACCTGATAAAAACTGAGCAATCACCCTAATGGCATGAGTTTTCACAGGATTGATGGTCGGATCACATCACATACATGATTGCACTACAAAGTTGCTAAAATTGAAGGTTATAAATTGATCTAGCAGTCTTGATGATTCCAGCTGCACTGCTGGGTGATCCGTGGCCCAGCTTGAAACCAAATGAACAGAAACTAATGTCAGAGTACCGGAGTCTTAAAAATCAAACGTGGTCCCAGTGGTCTTGTAGCATAAGGTTATACTCTGAACGAAGTGGCTTAAGCAAGTGCAAGTTTCTTTGACAATGATGCTTCAGGTCACAACCGGGTTTGGTTGGAGGCTCTAATTTTTCAACCAGCTCTGAATCAATCCTAGGGAACGAGGTCTGGCCAGAAAAAATAGGATTCACCTCATTAGGATACTTTTTAAGGAATCATATAACCATGTTTTTTTAGGTCGATTTCTTTATGATTGAGAGAACCCGTTTTCTGTAATTTCTCCGATGTAAAAAGTACCATTCTAGAGATTGATACAGACAGAACGAGTCCTTAATGCTTATGAAATGTACAGGGCTCCCTCTTTTGATCAAAGCACAAACCTGTTGGGGTGATGATGGACATTACCTTAGGAAAGAAAGGCAGTATCAAAGCCACACTTAAAAGGGGTATAGTATAAGCCTACCTCATCAAACAGGTGGTAGCATATTCTCTCAATTATGATACGCCCTTGGTGTAATGCGTACCTTAAAAGGTATAAAGAATATCGATGTGAATTTTTTAAAAGATCCATATTGCATATTATATTGACAGTAAGGGTGCAATTTAATATAGAAGAAATTACCCACCTGGAACTCCTTTTCTGCTATATGGTGATCCGTTGATCGCTTTATATGATGTTGGAGATAAAATTTCAATATCTATGCTGTACTTTATCTGTTCTTCAGAAATTCATCAACTAATAGGACATTAGAATCACCTGCTAAGTTGATGTATACAATTAAGGCGGGTATACACATACAGCTTCAATTGGTATAATTGTTACAATACAGTGGCAGGTAGTATTATCCTATCATCTGTACGTGATAACCACTTGCTCCACCTGTTTAGGCGTTTTGACGTCATACATCGGAGATACGTTTCAAAGTTACAATCGAGAACTTTTGTATGCCCGTCCGTTTAAAGATGGTAAGTGGTAGAGAACTGCAAAACTAACCTTTGCAATCGGAACAGTTCCTCCTAAAAACTAAAAGAGCTAATGAAGATGACATCATGATCACTGACAATAGTCTTAGGCATCCCGTACAATTTGAAAACTCTCCCTGGAAATGCTCTGGCGACCTTCACAATCGTATATGGATGACGTAGTAAAATAAAATGAGATTACTTGCTCAGTCTATCTACTATCAAAAATATTACTGAGTATCCTTCCGATTGAAGTAAGCCTTCAGGTACCTGGGTAAGCAGGTTGATTAACAACAATCAGTGGAATTGGCCATATCACACTGTAGGGGAGTAGAGTTTATATTGTCACAGGTGCCAAGATGCAATCAGATGGAACAGGATGAAGTGATGTGGTTAGCTGCCAAATCCGATAAGTTCAATACCAAAGCTTGTAAACTCCTTTTGCAGAAAGAAATACAACCGAGAGTACGGTGGAAGAATCTGGCATGGGATATGGACATAAGGTTGGGAATAAATGGTGGATTACTCACGAAGGATAAGATCAAGTCTCTCATTAACTCAATGTTGTGTGAGCTATGTAATGTTGAGTTGGAAAATTTGGAACATATTTTGATTAATTGCGGGTATACAAAAAAGATATGGTGTTGGTTGCAGACATTGCTGAATATCAATCGACCAACAAATACTTGGGAGGAAACGATTACAAAGTACTCAAGGTTAGTTGGGTCTTTATGACTTACCAACATCTGGAAAGAACGAAATTGCAGAATTTTTAGACAATAACGCAAAAGTGAAGAACTGCTGCTTCAGGAGATTACCCTACAAATTCGATTAATCTTGTTAGCTAGAGGTATAGCCGATAATCTTACAACAGATTAGATAGACTAGATCTTTTAGAAGGGGATTGGAAGCATTGAACGCTTCTTTTTTTGTAACTAATCTTTTGTATTATATTAGCACTTTAGGGGTGCTATAGATTGTATAAAATATTTTATTAATGATAATCTTTACTTTTTCGAAAAAAAGCTACATCCTTTTGGTATTTTCACAAACAAACTGATAAACCCGAAAATAAAAAAAAAACAGATATCCTTGTCCAATAATAATATTCTACTCTATCCAAGATGCAAAAACCTCGAATTAATATTGATAAAATTTTTGGTTATTTTATTGATCATGAAGATAAGATGAAGCAGATTTATAAATAATATGGAAAATAACTTATTATTGTACCTTGGAATAGAATAAAATTTATAAGAACACAGATCATTATTCATCCCTCAAATTTTGGAAGCTACTTGCTGCAAAAGGGTGACACCTGACCTGATTGGGGAAAGGAACAGAGTTCGCATTATCTTATGCAATCCATCTCATGTTAAGGCTTAAATTTATTCTTTCTAGATAAATTCTTATGTCTATATCAAGAAAGAAAAATGGCGAACGGGGTATCCAGGACATGGCCATATGGGTGAGAAACAAGGTCAACATCATATAAGATACTTTACTTCCATTACATATGTACTTGCTCATACTAAATTCCAGTAACCATTTAAAATTATCCTTCCATTTACAGAAAAGTGTTCAACCTTATAATTTAATTATCAGAATTCCATTTACAATACCCTTATCTACTTAACTACTTCCGGAGAGAGAGGTCATACACTCATATTGAGTGAACCTATTTGCTTTTGACTTCTGCAGTTCCCAAATGATTCTTCGGCCGGCAATTTCTGTGGAATAAAATAATGTTAAGGGCATCCACAATAAAAATAGGAGAGTAAAAGGAAAGGAGCATGTGAATGCCAACATCAGTTGGTGAGTTCTCATTCTCCATACCCCCAGGTCCCCCACGTCTGATTACGTATCTCTTGTTTGTTTTGGGAATGAAGCACAGCTACAGCTAAGAAAGAGGACTTCAAGGTGTCAGGACAATTTGACTCCAAAAACCTTCTCTTGCCAAGTCCATTTGTCACATATTAATTAATGTAACGAAGTGAAACGTTATTTAGAAAGGATGAAAGGGTTCATAATATAACGTAGTAAAATATTGTTTAAACGATAGATAAAATGTAATGTAATATATAATAAATGACTATTATATCTTTATATAACAAAATATGTCAAACACCGTAATTTGATAATTTGCTTATTTGCAAGTCACAGATGATAATTTGCTTATTTGCAAGTCACACTGGGACTTGCAAGAGCAAGTCATCAAATGGTGGTGAGGCAAGTGTCGCGACAAGGTTGACGTCGTACTATCGGAGACAATGCTCTTATACAACATCGAAAGAGGCGATATTATTCGACTGTCAACGGTTGGGGTATATTAGATATTATATATATATAAAGTTACGTTTTATCACAAAATTTTCAATTTGAAGATTTTCTATTTTTACTGTTCAGGATAAAATGGAATGGAACGTAACATAAAACTCTCTACTTCTATCTTATTATATTATAATATCTTTAAACAAACGATAAAATTGTATTACGTTCTTCCTATTCTATTATGAACAGCTCAACCAATTAGAACCTTAATCTCACAAATCCACTTCCACAACTTCATTATAAAACCCCAATCCATATATGTACAAAATCCAGTAGTCCGCAGATGACATCACAGGACACGGAAACTTGTATCACAGCAGTCACAATCATCCTCCTCCACTTTGCCTCTCAACACGCCATACAAATAGGACCAACCACCCCCACCTTTTATCATTCAAGCTCTCTCTTCCTCCCAAGTGATAGATAAATTCAGAAATTACCATGTTGATCCCCAAATTACCCCTTCTTCTCAAACCTTTTCTACTCTCTCTTTTCCTCTCTCTCGCCATTGTCGCTTTCCTCGCCACCACAACCCCTCTTCACCGTAGAAACACCTCCAAAACGACAACCCCAATTCCCCGCACGACCAAGAAAGATGGGCTCCGAATCCGACCTGGGTATAACAACTACAGTGTCTACATCCAACGCCAACTGAACAAAACCCTTGACCCAAAACTCCGCCAATTATGGAAAACTCGCGACTGGGACCGCAAAGTTCGAGTCTTTTCGGATTTCTTCGAGTCGTTGAAGCAAAGAAACCTTCTGTTGAACACCTCACGGGCACTCTCCATCGGGGCCCGCGTCGGCCAGGAGGTGGCGGCACTGCAGCGGATAGGGGTGGCGGACTCGATCGGAATGGACTTGGTGCCGTGCCCGCCGCTCGTGGTGGCCGGAGACTTCCATGCACAGCCGTTTGAGAACGCAACTTTTGACTTCGAGTTCTCGAACGTGTTCGATCACGCGCTGTACCCGTGGAAATTTGTGGGAGAGATCGAACGGACGCTGAAGCCCGGTGGAGTTTGCGTCTTACACGTGTCCTTATCACGACGGGCTGATAAGTACTCGGCCAATGATCTGTACAGTGTGGGGCCACTAACGGAGCTGTTCAGAGAGTCCAAGCTGGTGGAGGTTAGGAAAGTAGATGGGTTCGGGTTGGATACCGAAGTTGTCTTCAGGAAGAGGATTTGATTAGTTCTACCAATTCTTTCTTTTTCTTATAATTGTTTCATAATATCTACTCATTTTTAATCAAATATATAGGTATATTCTTTGATTTCTAAATCATTAATTTACGTGTATTTATCTCCATTAGATTAAGTAATTTCGATGAATTTGTAATAAAATGCTATGAACATTAACACATACTAGTTCATGATCATTGATTAATTCTAAAGTTTAATCGGATATTACTAACTTCAAGCAGCCATACTACTTTTCCATAAACAACAACAATATTCAGATAAAATTTTACTTAAACGTTGAGTCTGAAGAGGTTTAGTAGTAAACAACCTTACTTCTATCAAAACTTCGTTACTTCTAACATTAGTAAATGTATTTTTATATAGTAAACTTTTTGTAATAGTGTAAAATTTTGATGTTATATGCACGATTAGAAAGAAGAAACACAAAGTATGTTTGGCAATAATGTGAATGTAGGATAATGGTAATCAAAAAGTGAAATGCAATATGGGAGGGAGGGAGGGAGGTTGGTGCAATAATTGTGCACTACCTACTAGTCTAATCA
>JAOQMM010000006.1:19955608-19973195 GCA_027563515.1 Erythroxylum platyclados
CAGGCCCATCAGGATCGCGGCGCCGCCGAACAGCGCGCCCTCGAACAGCCAGGTCAGCATGATCGGCACGCCAAGCCTGAGATGGGCAGATCCATTACTTCGGATATAAAGTATTAACTCCACCACTATAAGTATACTCCATTCACGGGTTCATGCTGCTCTTGGAAGGAGTCTTACTTTGGACTTTTAAAAGTTTTTCTTTCTTCAGTGAAATGCATTAAGTCCTGTAAGAGATTTGGGATGAAAAAGAAAAGCAGAAAATTGGTGATTCAACGGAGCAAGAAATGCATTTGATTAGAACTTTGGCGTTTAGTTGGTTTTTTCTTTTTTTGGATTTAGAGATCGTCTGGAATAACTAGTAAATTACGATTGTATTATATTAAGATCCGATCCGATGAATCGATCATATTTTTTATGAAGATGGTTTTCAAAAAATAAATTCTCATTCGAATAGTGTTAGTACAATCATAGTGTAAACAAAAGACGAAACAAACAAAGATAGAATCAAATTGATTCCTTAATCACCTTTGTGGATATTCTTAAATATTCCGGCTTTTCACGGAAGGTAAGAGGGTGAGAAAGAGAAAAATAATCATTCGCTTATGGAAGAAATTGAATAATTTCTAGAAAATCCTAAAAGATTCATTCGTATATGTGACATTAAACAAAAATGGTGTTAGAGGTTAGTTGAAGTTTGTATGTGTGGTAAGCCCTAATAATTATTTGGATTGACGAATATTATAATCACTCAGAAATTTTATTGGTAATGATTGTAGGATTTTTGTTATAAAAAATCTGACAACAATAACTTAGCATGGTTTAGAGGGGAGAATGAAGAAGGAAAGGCACCTTTTCAGCACCAATAGATAATTGATAAACTTGTACGTAAGTTCATTCTCATGCAGATTCCAGAATGATCATAATGCAATTAAGCCTTCTCTTATTAGAGTCCCAAAAAGAATCATCGTCAACTCCAAGCAAAGAGCACTTGGTCATAAATGGAGGGGCCGACCTTGGCCACATGACATGTTGGAGGGCACATGCAAATGCGAAGTATCTTCAATGCTCACCCAGCTGTCACCACCTCAGAATGAGAGTTAATCCCCCCAAAAACATTTTTCTTCAACCACAGCATGTGTTTTGTACTTTGTTTCCATTTGCAATTGCATGGAGCACTACTCTGTCATTAACTCCTGGCGCTCTCCTGAAATTGTCGGCATACATTCCTAACGGTTCTTATAAAACAGTCTTATACATATATCGTGGTGTATGGGACAAAGAACAGATGACAAAGGAGACAATAAATTGTGTTGTATGGGACCCTTCGTTGTTCTTTATTAGGTGAGTATATATATCGTGGTGCATTGTTTGTTTGTTGGGACATTTCTTTATCTTTTCTAGCTTAAATGGGATTGCTATTATACATATAATATTGGTCCCTTTATGCCTTTTGTGCTTTTTACGACATACGGTTGAGCCATCTCGTGGTTCATATTTAATAAGCCATTATGTTCCATATATTACAAAATCACTTTTTTGGAATTTACCATTTGGCACAAACATAAGTTTACATTGTTGCTCTTGATTGATACAATGTCAATAATAGCAACAACAACAGTAATAATAAGTAAGTGCAAATCTCGCTAATATATTCGGTCTGAAAAAATTCAGTAATACGTAACCTTATCTCTAACTAATAGAGAGATTGTTTTTGACAGATCCACACAAAAAAAAAGAAAAAATATATTAATATACATATACATATTAAAATAAGAAAGTGATAATAATTAAGAATAAAAAGATAATAATAATAATAATATAATAAAAATAAATAGATAAATATGTATAAATAAAAATATCAAAAAATTAGTAATACAATAAATATAGAACAAGATAAAAGATAAAATAAGTAAATAAATACATAAACAAGAAAGAAGATAAGTAAATAAATAAATAAATCAAGTCATTACAAGAAAAAATTTAGAATAAGTAAGGAAATGTTTAAGCCAAATAACTAAAAGATAAGTACTACATATAAATGTTTAGGCTAATACAAAATATAAGACTCGAAAGAAAATATTTAAAATACCTATGAGGAATAGAATGATCTCTCTATGTAGGATTCTTTACCTGTATCCTAATGTATTAAAGTTTTCAACTGATGGTCATGTCTTCAATAAGTTTCAACATATTCATATTATTCTTGATCACCTCTCTTTAGTTTTTCCTCGGCCTTCATTTTTTCCTCTTACAGTCATTAAGTACAATCTTCTTCCATCTTTTCACTAGAGCATCACGTTGTTTCTTCTTAACATGTATGAATCGCTTAAGTCTCTCTCTTAATTTTTTATTAATATTAGTCACTTTTAATTTGCCTCTTACTATTACATTCTTAACTTTTTCTCTTCTAGTAAGGTTGCAAAGCCAACGGAGTATCCCCATCTTTCTACCACTATTAAATTATGACTATGCATATATTTAATGGGATAACACTCTATCCTATAAAGTATGTTCTTCCTAATTACAAAAATAGACAAAAGACTTTTTTGATGTATCTTAAGTTAATATTCACTTCCCGTCTTTAGATTCCTTATTTGATATAATAACAAGTAATTGTCGAAATAAGAGACGCTTCTGAAGAAGGGAAAAACGAAGGCAGTGGATGCCACTGAAGCCAATACAACAGAGGCTTCAGAATCAGTAATCGTTAAACCAATGCGTAAGTTTTAGTGTTGTCGATTGAAAAATTAGCAGTACAATTTCATATTAGGTTGTTGCGAATTGTAAAGAAGAAACAAGAATAAAAGATAGGCTTAAGGATCATCCTTACAAGGAATGCTGAATTGGGTTTGCACCATTTCATTTCGAGTACTGTTGGATTTTAATGGGCCACAATTTCTCATGACCATGTAAGGCCCAATTAAAATCTATCAATTCTTGGCTTCAATATTAAATAAATAAATTAAAAATTACACAAAATAATGATTAAAAAGGGGAAAAAAAGAAAATCCCGCTGCTACTATTAATAAAAACTATCGAATATACAATACTTTGAGAATTATGTATTTTAAATAGATTATTTAATAATTTAGAGAGTCAAAGCTAATAAATAAATTTAAGTTAATTAATATTTTAAAATAATAATTATCTTCTTCGTAGTTTTTAGGTTAGTAGTGGACCCCAGTTATGATGAGGACTTTGGAAGTTTGCAGCTGTGATGGAATCTAATCATTTAATAACACATCAGAATCTCCTTTAGAAATTAGAATCATAAGGCAAAAGTCACCCACGACTAATAAATAAATAGTTCAATAAGCAATCCCAAACTCCGTCAGGACACACTTATAAATTGGCAGCCTCTCTCGACAGACTGGCTGAAGATTAATACTGACGATGCTTACAAGGGCAGGTCTCAGCTTGCATCAGCAGGAGGCCTACTTTGGGACGAGTTAGGGCGCTGGTGAGCCGACTTCACAGTTACTATTAGACAATGCTCATCCTTTGTCGCAGAGCTCTGGGGTGCATACTATAGGCTGCACATCGCCTGAAATTTAGGTTTCAGACAGGTGATTCTAAAAGTTGATAATAGAACGATAGTTGATTCCCTTATTCAATCGCCCTCAGTCGCGAATATCCTTCTTCCCCTGATTAAGCAGATCAAAAGCCTTCTCAATCGCTAGTGGAGTGTCCGCGTTCTATATACGTACCGTGAAGGTAATCGACCAGCAGACGCGTTGGCCAACTTCGCTCTGAATTTCCCGCTTGGATACCACCTGCTTTTAGGGATGCTTAGTAATCTGTCCACTGTATTACTTGAGGACTGTATTGGCGTGGCTTGGCCACGGAATGTTCCTATCTTGTATTAGGGTTTTCCCCTCCCTCCTTAATAAAAAAAAAAAAAAGAGATCTCTCTCTCCGTGTAGTTAAGGAAAAACAAATAATATTTATCTAAAACACTTACTAAAATACTTTTGGGTATTTTATGGAAGCAAAAATTTACTTTAAATAATAATAAGATAAATAGGCATGCAATTTGGAATAATAAATAATAGATAATAAAAGGAATAAAGAAGTATTTTTTATTTTTAAATAGACCACTATGGAGGCAAGCACAAATTCAAGTAATATAAACATCAATTTTTATAAAATGTAAAGAAAAGATTACATATAATTAATATTTCTTTTTGATCTTCACATAATGAGAGTCTTATATTATGAAATTGTTATTATTTTTGTTGTTGTTGTTATTTACGAAAGTGACTACTTGAATGTGACAGTGAGAGAGACCATGTACAGTGTTATCTACCCACTAACGCCTCAACTGCCTCCTTGGTCTTTTACTGACTTCAATTTCTTTATCCGTCTACACCTCACCGACAACGATTTAGAAAATTGTCATTATTAAGTCGTTTGATCACTTATGCCGTCTTTTTTTCTTTTTAATTCACAAATTGGGCATAGATTAATTCACTCACGTATTAATAAAATTTTATTAAATAAAATAAAACTCTAATTTGTATAAACACAATGATAATTAAATAAACCTTTTGTTTTTAAATATATAAATTTAAAATGTCAATTCATCTTAATTTTAAATTGTAATTTTATGAACATTTTCGTAATTTACAATAAGTACTTAGACATCATAATTTTATTTTTATATTTTAAGTTTTAACTCGTTTTGATGGAATAGCTTAAAAATAAGAAGGTTAAAATTTCTTACAACAACAACCTCATAGTATAATAGTACACAACCTTTTTTTTCATTTCATAAAGAAATTATTTTCGTAATTTAAATTTGTGATTTTTTAATTACAAATTAGTAACGTTATTTATTGCTCAACTACGTTTAAATACCAAATTTCCCCACTTGGCCTTTTATGTTGTAAGGCACAAGGAAGATTTTAAAAAATAAATTAGTGTTATTTTAAAATAAAAATAATTGTATGTATAGATCTTACGTGCACATCGGAGTTGACAAATAGAAGTCCCACTCTCACGTGTGCTTTGGCCCACGTTTTTGTCTTTTCAATTTTCTGCTTCGAGAAACTCTAGCCACTTATAAGCAAAACACAACACTGTCATGTGGTCCGGTGCCGATAGGTATATGTGTTCAAATAATATAAGGTTTTATTAATGTCATGGAACGTTTTAGGTTGTATTGGTTGACATTATCTTTTTCTCAAGCATTGACTTCGTCCAGCAGGAACTCTTTAAGATATCTTGAGAAATGGAGGACGTAATTTTTGTATTTATTATGGAATATATACATCTTTCTTTATACTCTTTTTGTTCCTTATTAATAAATAGAAATAAAACACTTGTTTGGTTTGCCGTTTTGGTTTAAATTTGGCTTTTATCAATTGGGTTCTAGCTCGTTTTGTGAGGAATTTGAGGATAATAGTGATCAAAAATTCTTTTAAACGGAGACGATTTGTAATTTTTCATGTTTAAATATATTACATAAATTGTAAGTAATTATATTTTAAGTAAATTATTTTACAGTTCAAGCCAAACATTTAATCTAAGTAATTATAGCTTTGAACTTAGTTCAAAGAGTGTTTATAAGAATGACAAATAAGTTTGACAACAAATTGAATCGAGCTCACTTGTTTTTCTTGATCTTAAAGTAACTTAAAATTTAATATTTAATAGAATTAGGATTAAAATAATACTATTTTAATATAATTTAATTAAACGATATTATTCTATTTAAAAATAACATAAAACTTGTTCAATTAAAATTTTATTTGTTGAATTCGAATCCGAACAAATCACCTTGGATTAGATCAAGTTTAAATTGATATGTCTAGTTATACAAATTTGATACTAAAAAAATTATCTCCAACATATATTATCCAATCTAAAGATTTAAATTATACTCGACATTTTTCAAAAAGTCTAATTAAATTTATGCTGTTGTTGATAATATTATGTTATATATTATTAAATAACAGAGGGTGAACCTTGGAGCAATTAATAAAGCTACTCTTTTGTGACTAAAATGTTACAGTTTCAAGTCACGAAAATAATCCTTTTGTAAAAAAATGCAAAGAAAAGGTTGCAATGTTTTATTTATGTTATATTTTTAAATAATACTAATATCACCATCAATTATAAAAAAGTTACGTATGTACCAATTCCTAATAAATGAGTCATTAACTTTAACTTATGTAACATCACGATTAGACAATCTAAACCTCTTAAATGATAGTGTAATTTTAAAATAAAAAATATTAAAATATTAAATAAATATGCAATTTACATTTCAATATTTCATAAAAGATATAAATAAAATTTTACAGCTATTTTTAATAATAAATTTGTACTTTAGTCAAAACTTAATGAATATCATTTAATATTACTAAAGTACAAAAAAATATAGATAAATTTTTAAGAATATTAATTTAACAATATTAGGTATTAAGAAATATTAAAAATAACGATAAGAATTTGTTTAATTTTTATAAAATATTAAAATATAAATCACAACTTTTGGCCGCAGTATCCAATAAAATAACTCCTGAAATTGACCTCTCTTATGTTTTCACGGGTGAATAACGAAAGATGGGATAACAAACCACCGATGCATCTTAGACTTTCAAGTACGAAAATGATTGGAAAAGTCCTTACAATTATTGTCTGCAAAAAAGGTTCGACACTTGTGAATCACAAACAACCTTGGGGGAGCACTCTGACTTTTTGACTTTTAACACTCCAGCCACCCACTTCCACCGCCGTCACCGGTGGTTGGTTCCGCCGTTGCTTAGACCACACCTATTGGCCCGAGCTATGCACCGACTTCCTTAAACAGCCAATCAACTTAATTTCTTTCGTTTTATTAAAAAGATTGTGTTTCATATCCTTTCTTTTTTTTTCCCTTAATAGCATGAGACGACAGTGCTTGACGTGGCACCGTTTGGTTGGTTTCCTTGTGGACTCCGTTTGACAGTAGTCAAAGTCAAACTCTGAAGGTGAAATTACTCAAATTGGTGAAAGGTGAAAACGGTCGACCTTAACATTGAAAGTACAAGGGCAGAATGATAAATATATAAAGATCAGAGAAGGGACCGAACTGCAAAAAATCAGCCTATCAATTATCAATTGATCCTTGGGAAAATAAATGGCAAAAACTGTAATATAGTAACAAATGCAGTGGCATTTCCGAAAGCTTCCAGAACGCAGGAAAAGGAAAACTCCCCACATATCATTAAGCCATACTTCCACTCCGCTGTCTCTTCAATATTTTTAGCCTCTCTGTAATAAACAGAGCACTCAGGGCACAGAGACCAGACTAGAAAAATAAAATAAAAAGAACACACATAAAATAATAACAATGATAAAAAGAAAACAAGCAAAGAATCTGATCAGTCATTTCTCTGCTTCAAGTCTCTGTTTCTCTGTTTTCTTTCTCTAGAAATGGACTACTCTGTGTTAGAGAGAGGAAACTAGAGTTTGGAATCTCTGCTTAGAAGATGGCAGCATCCGGCGGGTTAGCAACGGAGTTGCCTTCGCAGGAGGTGTTTCAGTGGCTGAAGAACTTGCCTGTAGCGCCGGAGTACCATCCAAATCCGGCGGAATTTCAAGATCCAATTGCCTACATTTTCAAAATCGAGAAAGAAGCTTCGAAATATGGAATCTGCAAAATCGTGCCTCCTGTTCTGGCTTCTCCGAAGAAGACAGCGATTGCTAACTTAAGTCGGTCGCTTGCCGCGAGGAATGGCGAGAAATCGCCGCCGACATTCACAACTCGGCAGCAGCAGATCGGTTTCTGTCCTCGGAGGCCGAGGCCGGTTCAGAGGCCGGTTTGGCAGAGCGGCGAGTACTATACTTTTCAGGAATTTGAAGCGAAGGCCAAAGCATTTGAGAAAATTTACTTGAAGAAGTACTCGAAGAAGGTGCTCTCTCCTCTGGAGATCGAAACCCTGTACTGGAAGGCCACTGTGGACAAGCCGTTTTCGGTTGAGTACGCAAACGACATGGCGGGTTCGGCTTTTTCGATGAATAAGAGTAAAGAAGGAGGTTCCGTGGAGGGTTTGACTGTGGGAGAAACAGAGTGGAATATGAGGAGTGTTTCTAGGGCAAAAGGTTCATTGTTGAGGTTCATGAAAGAGGAGATTCCTGGGGTTACTTCTCCTATGTTGTATATAGCTATGATGTTCAGTTGGTTTGCGTGGCATGTGGAGGATCATGATTTGCATAGCCTGAATTACTTGCATATGGGAGCTGGTAAGACTTGGTATGGCGTGCCTAAAGAGGCTGCGGTTGCCTTCGAGGAAGTGGTTCGTGTTCAGGGTTATGGAGAAGAGATCAATCCTCTTGGTGAGTCACTTGTTATTAGCCTCCCCTGTTTTTCGGCTTGTCCTGGTTTGATAAATTGTTGCTTTTGTTTTATTTGACGGGTGATTAAAGGATGTTTCTATGAAAATGGTGGGACTGAACGAATCTGAGTAACTGGTTTAAGTTCTAGGAAATTCATTGTTGAATAATGTGACTGAGTTGCCAGGATGGTGGGAATGAGTGATTTTCGTGGATTCTTGGTAGTTTATATTGGATTCAACTACTGAATTCTTATAATTGAGCTCCTCCGTGTGGCATGCATTGAGCAGATGTATCTGCACGCTTGTGTAGGGCTTTGTATTATTTTGTGAGTCGGGAGAAAGATGTGGAACATAGTTGGCTGACCATTGACCTAAGAATTCTTGTAGATTTAATGGCCCATTATGTGGTGCCTACTTGGTGATTCCTAGGATACTCTTTCCTGTTTGATCTGTTGTATCTCTGATAATTATAATAGTTAGTAGCTACTGATGTGTGGGTAACTCAGCATTGAGCTTTCCCACCTGGGTTCAGCTGCCCTTCCCCATCCCTAGGCCTAGGTGCTCCCCCTAAGACCAAAAGTAACAAAAAATTATGATAGCAACTTTGGCCGTCACTTGTGGTGAACTGGTAGAAGCTTAAGAAGGGGTCTTAGTTCTGGATCCTCATTTTTTAAGCGGAGATCTTTCTTATGGAGAAACAACTTTACTTCCTTTTATTTATATGTAAAATAGTGTTACTAAGTTCATTTATACTACAACATATTCAACTAACTACAAATTTTGTTTACTTTCCAGTTACATTTGCTGTTCTTGGCGAGAAGACTACGATTATTTCACCCGAAGTATTTATTAATGCAGGTGTACCCTGCTGCAGGTACCTTGTTCATCTCAGTTTATTCGGTCCCTAATCCTCTCTTTCAGCTTCTGCTTTTCTGTAATTAATGGGTAACTCATTCATTATAGTCCTTGAAAATACCACACTATTGGTTGGGAAGTTACTCTTATGTGTTATAGTTGCAAGAAAATGGGTGAAATGGATTCAAAGACCTATTATTTCGTGCTACAATCTCTCTTGGCTCCCTGGGGGTGATAATATGTGTTAAGCTTGAACATGATCATTGTAATTGATATCTATATATTCTAATACTTCCATCTACTAACATCAGGTTAGTTCAAAACGCTGGGGAGTTTGTTGTCACTTTCCCTAGAGCCTATCACTCAGGTTTCAGTCATGGTAATAGTACCTATGAATCTCACTTTTTTTTCTTTTTATTGGAATATTGGAGATTTATTTGTGAATATGCTAATGTTTTCTATGGTTTTAATTTTCAGGATTTAACTGTGCTGAGGCAGCTAATATTGCAACCCCTGAATGGTTGAGAGTTGCTAAAGAAGCAGCTATCCGAAGAGCTTCAATTAATTACCCTCCAATGGTGTCTCATTTCCAGTTACTTTATGATCTTGCTCTGGAATTTTGTGCAAGGTATAGTGCATCATTTTTTCCACTTTATTTTAACTGGTGAACCAATGGTTAATCAGCATTTTCTACTTTTTTTTATTACTAATAGTAATAACACTTTATTTAGTACATTGCTTCTTGTTTTCCTAGGCATTCCCCCTTTCAATAAGGACTTTGTTTCCAGCTAAAACTTAGTAGAGATTGTTCAAATATTGTTTTTGTTTCGTATGTTAAGTTGAATCGTATTCCAATCCCTTACTGATGGCAAAAATTTTTTCTGGTCTGAATTTCCTGTCCTACTTTTATTCTATGAAAGATGTCATGTTTTTGTGTGATTGGAATTTGTGTATGCTTCACTTTTACTTGTTTTAACAGCTTATTCTCTGCTATTTTTAAACTTGATATTTCAACTGCTTTTCATTTTAAGCTTAACTGGGACGAGAAGTTCCTCCTGGAATTATTCGAAAATGCATTTCCAGCTAAAACTTAGTAGAGATTGTTCAAATATTGTTATGTAGTCAAAGTTGAAATCCATTGAATATTCCCACCTCTTCCTCACGGCAGAATCTTTTCTGGAGTGTAATTCCTATCCTACTTTTATGAAAGACGTCATGTTTTTGTGTGATTGGAATTTGTGTGTGCCTCATTTTTCCTCCTCTTAACACCTTATATTTTACCACTTTTTAGCCTGATATTTGAACTGACTTTTCATTTTAAGCTTAACATGGAAGACAAGTTCCTTCTGAATTCACTGAAAACTTTACATACTTGAGCGTCTTAAGTTGCTACATGAAATTAATGATAGATCACTCGTTCTTATTTCTAATTTTCACCTTGCAGAATACCTGTATGCATCAATCTAAAGCCTCGCAGTTCTAGACTGAAAGATAAGCAGAAAGGTGAAGGTGAAACACTGGTTAAAGAGCAATTTGTGAAGAATGTTACTCGGAACAATGACCTGCTTCATATTCTTGGAAAAGGATGTTCAGTTGTACTGCTTCCTCAAAGTTCTTCTGACATTTCTGTTTGTTCAACTTTACGTGTTGGGTCCCAACTAAGATTGAATCCCTCCTTTGCGTTATACAGCCACAAACAGTTTGTAAAATCTGCAAAAAGTTCTATTTCTGATGAGATCTTGTGGGACGGTGAGCATGGAATGGATCGAGTAAAAGAATTGTTTTCCTTGAAAGGAAAGTTTGCTGCTTCATGTGAAAGGAACTACTTTTCGCCATCAAATGGAAGGGACAACAGTGAGACGCACACTACCAGTGGAGACAGTGAAAGGAATGGTATACACAGTGATAAGTTGTCCGATCAGAGACTGTTTTCATGTGTCGCTTGCGGAATCTTGAGCTTTGACTGTGTTGCTATTATCCAACCAAGAGAAGCAGCTGCTAAATACCTCATGTCAGCTGATTGTAGTTTCTTCAATGATTGGATTGTTGGTTCTGGAGTAACTAGTGATGGGCTCGCTGTTGCCAGTGATAACGCAAATGCTTCTGAGCAGAAATCTTCAACAAGTAGGTTACATGAAGAATTCTTATTTTTTCTTGCATTTGTTACATTATAACATGATATATTAGATGTCAATAACCATAGCAAACTTTCTATGCTGGATTTGGCCCGTGTCACTAAGAAATGGTGTGCATTTTTTGCATAACATCAAAGACTCAACTGCATCACTGTTACTGATATCAAAACTCACTAGGTTCCGGCATACTACGAGGTGGAACCCATTTGATTAGGGCGTATTGGTGTAAGGCTCCTGATTTCATTAAACTACTTGACCACAGTATTTGCAGGTCTTGTATCATCATAGCCGCTCTTAGATTTAATCTGCATGTATTTGTCATCATTTCATCCAGAAACTTCCTTTCTTTCTGTTATTTCTGTTGTTGATTTTATGTGCATTTTAGTGATTTCCTTACCTGGACTAATTTTGAAAAACATATTTCCTCTAAATCCCAGGATCAGTGGAAAAGCATATAACAAATGGTTTATATGATGCTCCTGTTCAGTGTACTAATTACCAAGTTCAGATGACAAATCAAAGTGTTGGAGCTCCTTTTGATTCTGGAACACGGAAAGAGGCTTCTGCACTTGGCCTTTTAGCTTTGAATTATGCTAACTCTTCAGATTCGGAGGACGGTCAGACTGAAATAAATGTATCTAATGATGATGATGAAGTTAATACAATGCCGTGTTCATTAGAAAGTAAATTTCAGGGTCAAAACTCTGCTATGACTTCCTTCAAGCAAGACTTTGTTGAAGGTGCCAGTGGTAGTGTACCATTATCGCATTCTAGACTTGATTATGGGGATGAGATTACGTTACAAATTCATGATTGCCATGCTGGTCATAGATTGACAAAACTCAAGGATAGAAATAACCAAACTCCAGAGTGTTCTGCAGAGTTTGAAACGGGTAGTCTTGTTTGCACAGAGACAAATGGTTTTGAGTGTAAATTAAAGGATTCAATGCCACATAAATTGGAGAATTCTTCCCCAGTGGCCTCCTACAGTGAAAAAACACAGGTTAGCCAGCCCATTATACCAAAGGAGCAAGTAGACGCATCATTTGGCCACAGATCTGATGAAGATTCTTCTCGAATGCATGTCTTCTGCCTTGAACATGCTGTAGAAGTGGAACAGCAATTACGTCCAATTGGAGGAGTGCATATAATGCTACTCTGTCATCCAGGTATGTTGCAATATTTCTAATTTTTATTTGATAATAATGGATTTATCATTCTAAAGTTTTAAATGATTAAGTGAACGTAGTTCCTTTCTTCTGAAACATCTTGCTAACTTGATGTTCTTACATTAAATTTTAATTTAATTTTAAATATTAATATAATTGTAAAGAGTAATATCAAAAGTTGTTAATTCTACAATTCATACTTTATTAACCATCTTGGTCTACTATTCACTTTTGTACTTCAAATAGATGCATATTTGAAAATATCTTTGATCACGAGTGACATATGGGCTTAAATGCTAGTAAAGACGAAGGGGTGTGTATGGTTATGGTTAGAGTACGCTGTTTAATTGGCTTTTTCATGTTAAGTTACTCTTTAGAAGGAAAAATTTTGGTTCTTCCATCTTGCATATAGACAGGAAAAGGCCTTTATGATTTGATAATCAATAGTATCTCATGATTTTGTCAGATAATATTTAGTAAACTCAACCAATTCATAATACAATCAGTATAAGTGCTGTTATGAAGACTAGTTTATTTTATTGTTGCATCACATTTTTGTTCCTACAGGAATAGTCTAATGAACCATTTACCTTCTCTGTTTACC
Source organism: Erythroxylum platyclados (assembly GCA_027563515.1). Classification (NCBI taxonomy): domain Eukaryota; kingdom Viridiplantae; phylum Streptophyta; class Magnoliopsida; order Malpighiales; family Erythroxylaceae; genus Erythroxylum; species Erythroxylum platyclados. The sequence goes on from JAOQMM010000006.1 coordinate 19,968,693, forward strand.
AAATCAAAGTGATTTACGTAATTCTGATTTACTGGGTGGTTCAAAAATACCTGCAGAGTATCCCAGGATAGAAGCTGAAGCAAAATTAGTGGCAGAAGAACTAGGATTTGATTGCCTCTGGAATGAGATCAGGTTTGCAGCTGCCACTAAAGATGATATAGATAGGATACAGTCAGCTTTGGATAGTGAGGATGCCATACCAAGGAATGGGGATTGGGCTGTAAAGCTGGGGATCAATCTCTTTTATAGTGCAAACCTTGGTAGTTCTCCTCTTTACAGTAAGCAGATGCCCTACAATTCAGTTATATACGATGCTTTTGGCCGAACTTCTCCTGCTACCTCACCCACAAAGTCTAATATTAATGGAAGGAGGCCTCGGAAACAAAAGAAAGTGGTGGCAGGGAAATGGTGTGGAAAAGTTTGGATGTCAAATCAAGTTCATCCCTTTTTAGCAAAAGGGGATTGTGAAGCGCAAGATCAAGAACAAGAACAGGAAAGAAACTTCCATGGTTGGAATATACCTGATGAAAAGCTTGACAGGAAACCTCGGAGTAGCAACAGAAAAGAAACCACCTCAGTCATTAAAAAATATGCAAGGAAGAGGAAAGTGAAAACAGAGAGCAGGTCTATTAAGAAAGGAAACTATATGGAGACTGAAGCTGCAGTTTCAGATGATTCAATGGAGGATAATCCTGATAAGAAGCATTCAAGTATTCATAGTTGGAATGGCGGCAAGTCCATGAACAATGAAGTTTCATGTGATTCGCTGGAGAATATTTCTCATCAGCTCATAGGTAGGCTTTGTAGAAGTAAGCAGGGAAAATCTGTTGACAGAAATTATACTCTCTCAGATGATTCACTGGAAGATAACTCTCATCAGCAGTATAGGAAAACTCTTAGAAGTAAGCAAGCTAAACCTATTGAGAGCAAAAAGGCAGTTTCTCGTGGTTTAGCAGAGAAAAATTCTCAAAAACAACATAGAAAAATTTTTAGGAGCAAGGAAGGAAAATGTGTCAAGGCAGGTGCAATTTTAGATGACTCGCTGGAAGATGATAATAGTCAGTGGGAGGAGAGGAGCCCCGGAAATACACAGGCAGATCCTTATGAGACTGAAGATGCTTTAACAGACGATTCTCTTGAGGAGAGTTCTCATAGGCTACATGTGAGGGCTTCTAGAAACAAACAAGCCAAATATAGGGTGAGGGAAGCTGCAATTTCAGATGATTCTGCAGAAAACAGTCCCCGTTGGAAGAACAAGAGGATCTATAAGGGTGACCAAGCCAAATATATGGAGAGAGATGTATTAGATGATACACTAGAAGAAAGAACATATCAGAAGCTCATGCGTTTCTCCAAAAACAAGCATCCTAAATTTATTGAGATGGAAGATGCGACTTCAGATGATTCGCTAGGGGGCAGTACCCATCAACAGAACAGAAGGATTCAGAAAGACAAGCTAGCCAAATTTATTGAGAGGGAGCATTATATTTCTGATGATTCAGCAGAGGACACTATCCAGTCGTATAGAAGGGTTGCAAGAAGCAAAAAGTCCAAGTTTATTGCAAGGGAAGATGCGGTCTCAGTTGATATGCTGGTTGGTGATACTCGTCAGCAGTACAGGAGGGTCCCAAGAAACAAGAAGGCCAAATTTATTGAGAGGGAAGAGGCAGTTCCAGATGACTTAAATGAGGATAACAATCAAAGGCAGCTTAGAAAAACTCATAGAGGCAAACAAACGAGATTGATTGTAAGGGATAATGCAGCTTCTGATGACTTGTTGGAGGAAAATTCTGAGCAGTCCATGCGGATTCTTAGAAACAAGCAGAGCAAACAGTTGACTCTTCGGCAGATGAAACAAGAAACTTTTCGGCAGATGAAACAAGGAACACCTAAGTTAACAAAGAAAAACACCCCCCAATCAATCAAAGAAGAGAGGCAAGTGAACCAAGGGACTCCACGGCTTCGGAACACTAGAAATGAAAAGTATGGCCAGATTGATACTCATGTTGAGGAGGTTGAAGGAGGACCTAGCACGCGCCTCAGGCAAAGACCTTCAAAGTCCACAAAACAGTCACAATCAAATCTAAAAGGAAAGCTGCAAATTATGAAGAAAAATTTAAAGAATGCTTCAGCTGTGAAGACTCCAAGCCGCAAGAATGCTAAAGGGAAGGATGAGGAAGAAGAATATCAGTGTGATATTGAGGGATGTACCATGAGTTTTGGATCAAAACAGGAGCTTGCAGTGCACAAAAGAAACCTCTGTCCCGTGAAGGGATGTGGAAAAAAGTTCTTCTCGCACAAATATCTTGTGCAGCACCGTCGAGTCCACTTGGATGACCGTCCCCTTAAGTGCCCCTGGAAGGGTTGTAAGATGACATTCAAGTGGGCGTGGGCTCGGACTGAACACGTTAGAGTTCACACAGGTGCTCGCCCTTACGTTTGTGCTGAGGAAGGATGTGGTCAGACATTTAGATTTGTGTCTGACTTCAGTCGTCACAAGCGGAAGACTGGTCACTCAGTGAAAAGAGCCAGAGGGTGATTCGTCACTAGACAATAAAAAGTAAGTGTAATTTAACATTGCTGATGAACGTGTTTATTCAATTGACAGGGTAGAAGTAGGCTTAAAGATAGTTTTAGGATTTCCCTGCAAGTGTAATTCAGAGCAACCAAATTGATTCCCTTTTGTACTTAAAAGGGGTCCTAATTGGTCCCTTCGATTCACTGCAACTTAACAATTGGTTGAATCTTCAATCCGATTGATAATTCTCCAAAGAATGTCTAATGTTAATTCCTGTTTCATGTTGATGCTTTATTATTCGATATTATGCAAAATTTAGAATAGTATACAGTAGCAGAAGAGTTTTTAATGTTGGATGCTTGCTCTCATACATAGTGAGATTACAAGCGTAATGCTGTTTTATGGTTTTCTATTATATCACATGTCTCTGTCTTAGACTGCACCAAAAGTTTAATCATTCATATATTTTATATAATTAATATTTTGCTCAAACAAAAGTTAAATTATCTATATATTAAGAATTCCAAAAATAGAAATTTTATAGTAACTAAATTATACTTTTATATTTATAATAGAATGGAATGACTCATTAAAATTATTATAAAGCTTCTATACAAATTATCATAAAATTATGTAAAATGATTATATTATCATAAAATTTTAATTTTGAAATAATACATGTATTATGTATACCATTTTAATTTTTAAATAATACATGTATTATACCATTTTAACTATATGCTTTTTAGTTTTTAAACTTTTTAAAGATGTCTTTATTTTTCACGTTAAATCTCTTAAATCTTCATTTATATCTAATAATATTTTCCACTATAAGATTAGAAACATAATGACAATATTACGTCTGATATTGCCAATGTTTTAAAAATCGAACTAGAAGATAAATCGGTAATATAAAATAATTAAGGTTTAATATGTTCAACTAATATTAGAAAATCATAAATAAACTAAAGATTAAATAATATTAAAGAATTTAAAATAAGATTAATGGAGACTATCCTTAATTTAAATTTTAATTGAAAAAGAGAGAGTTAAATAAAATTAATTAGTTTATTTTGATTTATAAAAATTGATTAATTTATGAAAATCGATTGATTAATTAATAATTGAATGATTTTTAACAATAAAAGATATTAAAATAAACCAAACTAAAAAATTAAAAATTGAACTAAAAAATTAATCGATTTAAAATTCTCACCGTTAAAGTGCTCCAATCGGATTAGAATATTTTATACAATTTTAATGAAAAGAAAATGGCTGCTAGAAGTCAAAGAAATTGCAAGCTTATACGGGTTTAAATTGCCCGGTCTCATTATTTTGTGCCTACTCTGTTTTATGAATATTCATTCATTCAATTTTTGTAGTTCTCATTTATTAAATAGTTAGACGCTTATGAAACAGAGTAAGCACAGAGTAATGAGAACAGGCAATCTGTTTCTGATTTATACCATCATTATGGGTACCGTTCTGTACCGACCGAAAAACGAAACGGTACCGAGTGTAATGGTACCGGTCGTTGGTACCGGCCGATACCATAAATTTTAAAATGTCCAGGAACCTATTAGCAAATTTTTAAAATTTTAAACCCCCCCTCTTTCTTCGTCCGACTCACCTCACCACTTTCATTTTTCATCTCTCTCTCTAAACTTGTCGGTCTCTCACTCTCTCAGTCTCTCTCGCTCTCCTCTCCGACAATCTGACGTTGCTCCACTCCCAGCCGGTGACAAGACCTCCCCAACTCACGCTCTTGTCGGTTCCTCAATGACATCACCGCACGTCGCCACTCGTGACTTGCCACAGTCCACACCGACATATTTTTAGGCCTCACCACCACACTCGACGCTACTCCACTCTCCACCATTGTCCACCCGCCGTCCACGCTGCTTGCCACCACCCCAGAGGAGTTAGAAGTCATCGCATCTGGAAACATCCAGATTCATACCCGACCCGACCCGAGAACCCAACCC
>JAOQMM010000006.1:20002756-20017921 GCA_027563515.1 Erythroxylum platyclados
TACGTTAAGGTTTATTTTATTTCTCTTCACATTTGCTTCAATTAATCTGGTTACACAATTTAATGGCTATTTCTTTTAGGACACCTAATTTTTTAGATATCTCAAATACTGCGAACTGCTTCACAATCTAACATTCAAAGATTATAATCAACAGCTCAACTATGACATGAATCAACAGCTTATTGTTTTCGGTTAACCTAAGAGGATTTCATAGGAGATATGGAGTACGAACACATACATTTGCATAATCCAACGAAGAGAAAAATAAAATCTAACACCATTTACCTATAAATCTGAACCAATGACGATTAATTTCCAAAAAAGATCTGAACTAATGATACCTACACTTACATTTAGTCATTACAAACATATAGGTCCACCTGCCGCAGGTGGAGGCAGGGTGAGGATTTATTTGAAACATACATGTTTGGTACTCTTAATCATGGTACAATGTTTTAATGTAATAAAAGCATATATATAACAACTGGTTATGAGATGGAATGGAATTAGATATCCCATAGGTTCTATCTCTGTATAAGTGGCCACTAGCTAAGAATCAAACGAACTATGCTTTTGATACCTGAAAGGAAGAAGATGATTGTAACCCCCACTAGCATTTTGTTGGGATCTGGATAGGAAACTCATTTCTTTTTTGAGCAGTAGCTCGATAACTCCAACTTCCGTATCTGTCAACGATTCGATATTTTTTCATAAATGGGAAGTAATTTGTTCAAAGGAATCCATACCAAATGTCTGAATTGGATGCTTGTTTAAGCATATCAGAAACTGTGGGAAAGAATTGTTTTGTACGTATAAAAATAATATATCAATAAGTTTTCAATGATCTTCTGGTTTAAATTCAATAATACATTACGAAGTTTTCAATGATCTTGTGGTTTAAATTTGGACCTACTTTATCTTGTATATGGGATATAATAATCAAGTTTAATGTCTTGTAATATACCAAGAAGATTGCAATAATCATAGCTATATTATCGGATATGAAGATTTTGTGGTGTAATTAAGACGCAAAGGACATATAAAAAGGAGTTTAGCACCTTAATATTACTATTATTATTATTATAGGAAAACTTGAATATAAAGGTAATATCATGTACGTAGATCATCTAATCATTCTCTAATTTCTATTATCACTAATCGCGTATTATTGTTCACAGCACTTTGGACTAGTGGGCTTAATTTCTTGATTAATATAACATTAAAAGAAACATAAGAGAAATCTCAACCCATTCCAACACTATTCTCTTGAAGTATCCAGAGAATAGATCATGTGTTCTCATTACCCTATTCCTACTCTGTTCCATAAATATCCATCTATCCAATAAATGGGACCTAAAGAAAATAAATGGATTGATGCTCATGAAACAGGACAGGAACAGAGTAATGGGAACAGGTAATCTGAACCCAAGTATAGGGAACAGATTACATGTTCTCATTATTCTTGTTCCTACTCTGTTCTATGAGCATTCATCTATCCAATAAATGAGACCTACGGAAAATCAATGGATAGATACTCATGGAATATGATAGGAATAAAGTAATAAGAACAGATGATCTGAACCTAAATCTTATTATTTACGAGAAGGTAAAGCTTTTGATTGCATCGGAATTCGTACAATCCGATAGGCTAGAGGATGTATGTTCTTGATAGGGGCTCATAGAAAAGAATAGGAATAGAATAATAGAAACAAGTGATCTAAACTTAAATGTAAGAAATAAATCATCTATTCTCGTTACATTATCCCTACTCTGTTCTATTAGCCGCCAAGAACATACATCCTCGGGCCTATCGGATTGAACAAATTTTGATGCAATCAAAAGCTTTACCTTCTCGTAAACAGCAAGATTCTGTCTAATCAATATGGTTCAACTTAGCATTAATAAAGCCTTTTATATTTAATTTGTTTATCGACAGCCCTGCACTGAATAGGGTCTGCCACTCCATATTAATAAGAAGCTTACTACTTTACATATTATAACATACGATAAGCTTTAGCTTTATATATTAATTAAAAAGAAAATTCAATAAATTATATCCAAAGTTGCATGCGCCTGGAAATGTTTTTTAATGCAGTGAGGCTGCAAATGGGTTCTTCTTTTGAGAGACAAAGGAGAGTGAAAAGCAGGGAGTTAATGTAAAGAAATCGAAAGGCACATAGCGTTAAATTTTGGAATTAAGTGAAAAAGAAGAAATTAAAAGTGGTTGACAGGCTATGGCTATGCAGAACTAGAAGAAATGCACTTCTTTTCAGGCTTCTAATTTTCTCATCATTTCAACCATTAGCTTCTGAATGTGGTCCCAACTGGCATTTCCATTGTAACTCAGACATATAACCTGTGCTATGCTATTCTTTGTTAGAAAGGGCAAAAAAAAAGGTATGCTTTTTGTAATTAAAATATGTATATCAAAAACCCTCAATTTATGAAAGGAAAATAGATTTTTTTTAGACCAGAAACTAAACCAATAAGTCAAAAAGTTCAAAGTTTAAAAAATTTAATCAATATTAAACCGTTATTAAAGCAGTTAAAAATTGAATAAAATCAAATAATTTAAAATATCATTAAAAGAAATCGTACTTACACATCGAAAAATTAAAAGTTTAATCGAAAAAATATCGTTAAACAAAAACTAATTGATTTATTTTAGTTTATATGAACTTATTAATTTACAAAAATTAACCAATTAATTAATAAATTGGTCAATTTTTAACAAAAAATTATTAAAATAAGTCAAACCAATAACTCGAAAACTAAATAAAAATTAAACAATTCAAAAATTTTGTAGTTGACTTAACCAAACCGATTAAGTTTTTTAACCATTGAATTTTTTAAATAAGTTGCATTATAAGATGATTGCATTGGCATATGGGATCAAATATGATTAAACTAAAAATTATTGAACAAAGTTTAAATTAATTAAATTAAAAATGTTTAAATATGAAATATTAAATTTATATTTGATAATTTAAAAATGCACGACAGTTCAAACCTAATCAAACTTTAATCCAAACTCAAAATTATTTTAAAATTTTTAGACTAATGATTAAGTTGTTGACGAGTTGATTATTCTCAATTTTAGTTTACCAAAAATATTAAAATAGTTTGTTGTGCATGGAAATAAAAGATACAAAAGTATAAAATTTATGTTGAATAGAAAATTTAAAAAATAAATGCAGTATTCCTAGAATGAATCATAAAATTAATACACTCGTCACTCGTACCAATTATCTATACAGGGGATCAAACCTCAAAATATAATAAAATAACCATGTAAGACATCAAACCTCTCCTGTAATGTTCCAAGTGAAACATTTGCTTGCTTGCTTGCTTGTACATTCCTCTATGTAAGGAGCTTGTTTATTTGTTTTTCTTCTTATTGCCTCTTTTTCTTGAGCTAGTCTCAGGCCCTTCTGCTTCCTCGGCCTTCTGCTCTGCTTCCAATATAGCCAACTGCAGCAAAACAAACACACAGAGCCAAGAAAATTATCCAATTAGACCTTTGTATAAGAACTATGTCGGAAAAATGAATTTTTGGTAAACCGATGGATCGAAAACGAATTGATTACCTCGTCAAGAATTGGTTTAAGTTCCCTGTATCTTGCTTCAGCAAGATCAAAACCATCCTTACGGAGCTCCTGCATTGAGAAAAGATACATTTCTTTTATGTTTATTTCAAGGTCTCAGGTTTTAAGCAGACACAGCAGGAGATACAACACTGTGACCTAAATTCTGAAAGTTGAAAAGACTCATGCTCATCCTCCATATTAAAGAAGAGTCTAAACTCGAATCAAAATCTTTAAGTACAACCAGTTGACACAAGAAGGGGTTGCGTCAAACACCCAGTGATATAGTTTGCAGGCCAAATTCAACATATCCTTTTAGTAACCATAACACAAGAAACAAAACCATACATGGAATACAAAAACCACAATAGGCTGAAGTTGCAACCAACTAGACTGGTCGAGACTACTTTCTTTTGAATAAGATCTTGACATCTACTGTAAGCTTTTAATGTGCAAAGCTTGAGTTTGCTCAATTCAGAAAAACCAAGTAACTCAGTGTCAACAAATGGTGGATCAAGAAACATGATTGAGGTGAGAAAACCACTATAAAGAAGCCAAACTAAATAATATGGAGAAGAACAGACCTTTCCAGTGTGTTGGGTATGTTCATGGGCAGCCATTTGCCAGTACATGTTTGTGCGTCTGTAGAAGTCCTTCAAAGATTCTCCAGGCTTTGCAAAGAAACCCACGAGCAGCACTCAGTGAGAAAAATGGTCACGAAACAAAATAACCGAAAGGGAACAGCAAAGTCACTATTAAGTGCAGAGAAGCGATTAAATCAGCTAGTGTCTTGAGGGCAAAGTGCCTAAATGGTGAGACCTATAGTTATCCTTACTTCATATCCATAAATCAAAGAGTTTTTGCCATCCAAAAATACATCAGAAAAGCACTGGACTAGCTACAGGAAGAAAAATCCCTTGCTAAAATATCAGCTGCAGAAAGCGAAACTTAAAAATTGTGCGCAGAGGCTTCAAAATTAAATTATCAAACGTCACCTCATGCTTACTTCCAATTAAGATATTGAAGATGCGAGTTCTGCTAAACCAAACCTGTAATAAACATGAATTAGATACGCACCATTGGTGTCCTTTGTGAATCTGAAAGCCCAAGATTGGCCCTGATCTGCTCTATTCTAGCCCGCTTCTCTTTCCTTCGAAGATTTTTTTTCTCACCCTTTATTATAGCAAAGGCATCATCAACTGATCCAGAAGCATTATCTCTAGCCTACATGGATGAAAGAAATACATCAAGGGATTGACTTTCATAAACATCTATGATTCTCCTGTCTAGAATATACAGAACATAGTGATCTCAAGCAATTTAGATGGCAGGAGAACAATTAAGATGGTAATGAATAGTTATGCCTCTGCTCAAAGTATGACCTAAAGCAGAATTAAAATGTAGGAGATATTAAAACTTGTTTTGAGAGCCATGTAAGTGTCGAATCTCCACGACATATGGCATCTTCCAAATTTAAGTGACATGAAAAATGTAGGGAGTGCAACTAAGCAAGCAAGGTTACAAAGGAGAATATATGTCAAAATTTGACAGAAGATCTAACAGAAAAGAACATTAGTAATTTCTTATCAACTAAATAGGGAAATGCAATAACAAGAAAAGATCATTTACACATTTGATTTTAACGGAAAGGAAGAAGAGAATCACCTCTCCACCATCATCATCGTCATCGTCAGTTTCATCACTGTTGCTCTCACTGCTACCATCATCGCCACTGGCATCTTCATCATCATCATCATAGTCATCCTCTGAGGCTTCTACCCATTCAGATCCAGATGCCTGCGTTATTTAAAACAAGGCTCAGGCTGGTTAAAGCAAACTGAATTGAAATGACGATCATGCTCCTTCACTCATCTTTTTGACAATTGTGTTTCAGAAGACATTTGGTTGTAGACAATTATATTGTTAGTGAAAATTAAAAGAAGACTTTGGAATCTCCGAAAGAACAAGGCACCAAGAAATTATGAGAATATATAACTAGGAATGGAAAATGTAACAAACCGGTATTATGCATTTCCATTCATCAAGTTTGCTGAGATTAAGAGAATACAAATCGTCAAGTGTAATCTCCTGGTCTTTAACCTCCATCATTCCTCCATATACATATAATGTATCTCTGCCAACAACCATGCAGGAATTGATACGTCCGCAGGGTTTCACTATCTACAAGTTTAAACATCATAAACTAGTGATCAGAAATAAAAAGAATGCATGAGCCAATTTATTGTAAAGAAGACAGACCTCTGGGGGACCAGAATCTTCAAGAACCACTTTAGTTTTAGATGCCTCTGCCTTTCCCTCATCACTGGGAGCAGATAAACCACCATCATCAACTATTACACTCGCCATATTCTGAGATAGGTCATTAATACTGCTTTCCATATCAGCCTCTTGTTCTTGGCACTCTAGGCTCCCATCTTTACCATTTGTAGCAGACTCCTCTGTTTCAGTGGCATTTACATTTTCATAATCTAAACTATTAGGCCTTTGTTCAGAGGTCTTTTTCACCTGCAAAGCATCAATTAGTAAGCAATTTATGCAGTACCCAAAGACCTATCCAGAACTAAGAAAGTGGAATATATTCTTTTTGCAGAAAACATCAACAAACTATGCTGATTTGTAAACAAGAGAGCCATAGGATAGATAACTAGCAAAAAGACATTCGCAGGGCTTATTCCGCACTATACCTTCTCCTTTGTTGATTTTCCTTTCCGCAGTTCCAAGGGGTACCTATACCCAAAAGAAGAAATATGAAGTCTGACCCTTCAGAAATATCTTGTAGGAAAATGCAACATTAAGCTGTTGTTATCATACTGTTGGATCACATAAGAGGAAAGAAAATTGACATTGACAAGAAGGAATAATCCTGAAACATACTACACAATAAAAGCTCCTTGCTTTCCAAGATAAGAATGAAAAGGATATATAAACTATTTGCTTCGCAAAATAAGCAAAACATTACTCCCTACTTCTCTAGAACACTATTTCAGATTAATGGAATCAATAATAACTTCACGTATAATCTAGTGGAAGAAGGCATGAACAAGGAATTACCAACGATGGTTGTCTAATTGGAAGCCATAAAGCTCATTCAAGAATAAACTCATCATTGAATCCCCTTCCACTTCCATATCCACTACACCCCCAAATAACAAAGCACGCTTTTTATGAACACACATGGAAAACCCAGCTCGTGGCCCAGGAGGCATCCCACTTTTCTTTACCTGTCAAAGAAATGCATATTAAACAACCAGATGAACAGTGATGGAACAAGAAACCTAAACAATCTTACAAAATAAAATAATTCACATATGCAAAAGGTTAGTGGTTCTCCAAAAACTGACAATATTAAAAACACCGTATGCAAATAATGACTGGCTAATTTAAAAAAACTGAAAAATAGAAAGAAAAGAAAAGACAAAGGAAAACGGGTTAAATGAGAAAGGCAGTAAGTAAGTTGAATGTCATAATGGAAGAAACAAGTGCTCTAGTTTCAAGAGCTCACAGCTTTATTTCAAAGTGAAGAACACAAAAGATCTACACAAATCCATGCAATTGGCCCCAAAATGTGGGGCAAATTGAAAATCAAAATGACAAAATAAAATGAAATAGAGCTTAATAACTTAGTGGCGAAGGAGAAACACTAAAACACCTTGTTCCATTCCCATGTCCTAGGGTCAAGGGACCACATGTCTGAGTGAACAATTCCTTTCTCGGAGCTGCTCTTATCAGAAGAAACCTCCTTAGAGTAGCCACCATATAAAAATATCTGCCATAAGAGATGCTCAATTCAGGGTGAATAATTACATATCAGGTATGAGCACAACATCCGTTCAGCAGCAATTAAATTTCTAACGAATTGGACCAACATATATCACACAATGATTCCTAGGTCTTTAAATTTTGGCAAACTCGTAATGAGCTCTACACTTCTGTGGTCAAATAGCAATTACATTCAAGAATACAGTAAAAGCCAAAGAGGATATGGAGACCACTGCTCCATTCAGGGAGAGGGCTAAAAAGATGTTGATCCCTATGGAATACACAAATGGAATCAAGCTTCAATATCAAGCGAATTAAAAAGTAGCTATATGCCCAACATGCTGTAAGACATATTTAACATGAGTAAGACTATTGCCACTGAGAAAAAGATTATATTGAGTTTAAATTAGCGATAAACCTCCAAATCCAGAGCAGAGTACTACTTACAATCAGGAGATTGATGTCATCAAAAGCGGTAACTTGAGTTAAAATTAGAAAGAAATCTCCAATTATCCTTCAGCATATGACTTACCTCATCTTGGTAAACAAAAAATTGAAATCCGCTTCGTGAACTTGGCCACATGGCTCCAAGATTTGGCTTGATTTCTTGCCACTGTACAACACCATCCCATCATTTAGTATGATGACATATAGAATCTTGTGAAATAACAAGAAGTAAAGAACACAACAACTAGAAGTTAAATGTATTTACCTTGAATTGGTCTAGATCAAAGACATGCAAATCATTGTGATACCTGCAAACATGAATTTTGATGTGAGGAAAGCTCACGCATCAAAGTATGACTTCATATTGACAGTTATCACATTACATATCAAATTAAATAGTACTTCCAACAAACTCAACATGTCCATTCCTATAGAGGAAAAAAATGTTGAAAAGTTATATTAATATCAATTAGATATCAGTATGTGAATAATCCATAATGTGGAATTGCACCTAATAATCTTAATATCTCACGTCAAATTTAAACTTTAAAATTTTCATTAAAAAAAATCCTTCTAATGCTGACAACTGACTCTCTTAAAAATCTTTCAACAGCTTCCTACAAAAGCATCACCAACCTCACTTCTCTAAGAGTGTCATAGAAGCCACCAAAAAGAACAATTTTGTGCTTGTACAAAACCTGAAACAGAACCGCAAAAGTGGAAAGAAGTACATGTGAGAAGTGGACTGATTAAGATATGTTTCACCAATAAAAACCAGCAGCAATATGCGATTTACCAATGAAAGATGAATAACAGTATAAGCAATTAGATGAAAAATCCTAAGGTTAAAGCTCCATTTAAATAACTTGTACGATATCCTCACTTCAGAAACAAGAAGTGTATGATGAACCAACCATCCGATGACCTGATCGTGGACTAGGACAGCCTTTGTAATTTAGTTGTTCCCATTGATTTGTTCTCAAGTCTAAGACCCAAAAGTCCTGAAATGATAAATCATACCACTCATTATTGTCAATATTAAAGGTTGCATGATTCCAAGTCAATCAAACACCAGAAAATGAACAAATTCAATATGCAGATTTAACCTTGTAGTGATGGAAGCGCTCCTGATTAGGGGAAGTGAACTCTCCACCTATTAACAAAAAGGGTAGAGGCATGCATGAGACAAGCAAATCAAGTGCCAGCTCTTTTGTAAATTAAGCCATATTCTGTCAATATACCAAAGATATAAAGAAAATTCTTCCAGGCAACAGCCTGGTGAGCACTTCGAGGAGGTGGACTGTTAGGGCTGGATACAGTCTTCCATTGTTGCTTTTCCACATCATATCGGTAAAGATCACCATACACATAAGTCTACATCATTAACAATTAAAAATCTGATCATGACTGTACACGTGAACATTTCATTACTTCAATAGTCAACTTAAAATTCATAAAAAAAAAACAGAAACTAACCTTGCTGCCATTGTAGAATTCTCCTCCATGGACTATTAATTCTGTCTCTTTCAATGGATTAATGCTTAGCTACACAATTCAGTAGAGTATCACTCAGATTATTCGACTACAAAGAAAGAACATAACAGAAACCAAGATAAGACATAAAGTTGCTGCCTATTGATACATATAAGTATTACCGTACAATTGGACCGAGGAGATGGGGCGGGGACGTTTTCTTCTACGTGCACTTCCTTCTTCTTAGCTTCCTCTTTTTGAATGCTCAACTATGGATAAATAGGCAATCAACAATCTCGAAACCAACAGAAACCAAAAAGAAGAAAAAGATGCAAACTTCCATTATAATGCATCAAGATTTTAAGGCAAGCTGTTCAAAATTAACTTCAATGAAAAGGTGATCGATTTTGAACAGAAGTTAAAATCATTCTGATGCAAGAAAAACATATAGTGAATTGACTAAACATGAAACCAAAGAAATAGAATGAGGGTAAGTAAAAGTGAACCAGAATGGCATCAATGTCATCTTCGGGAGAGAGTTTCTTGGACTCTCGTCTTGCTCTCTTCTCCTCAGCTTTAGCAGTCTTCCTCTCTGTTTTCTCCTTACCTTTTCCTGCCTTCTTCGTCTTCTTCCCCATTGCTTTTGTCACTCTTTCTCTTCCTCTTATTTGAACTTATTAGAGCTTCAAAAAGCTTGGTGCTTTCTGAGCTGCGCAGTTTCTTACAAACCCAATTCTCGTACCCTGAGCATACAACGAACACACCTTTTAAACTAGTTGAGTTGTGTCTCTCAACCTACGGTGTCGTTTTTTTCTCTACATTAGCCCAAAAATATTTTTTTAATTTTTCAAAAAACTTTAAAATTTTTTATCTTTTATCAAATTTACTATTAGTCAAACAGAGTAAGCGATTAGTTCTCTGGAAATCGAAGTTTTGTCGTTGGTCTAGAGAAAATCTTGCTTCACCGATGAGGAAAAGAACATCGATTGCTCTAATTCTTCTCTTGACTGCACTTTCATGGGGGAAATCGCTATCTCAGGTGTTGAATACTTCACAGTAAAATTTGTCAGATCGAGTCTTTTTCTTCTTGGTATTGTGTTCCCTGAAAATCGGATTGATTCTAATTATAATTTGATTTTGTGAAGCGAGAAGAAGAGCAACCGCATGAAGTACATTGCTCTAGAGAAAGAAGCAGGGCTGCTTGGAAAGTTATAGACGAGGTATGTTATATATCATTTTGCTTTATCAATTTTCGAGATTTAATCACTTAAGAAATTAAAAGACTGAATTTTGTTAACTTCGATGTTGTTTTATAGTATTTGATGCAGTTTGTGGAACGAGAAAGGTACGAGATTCCGACCAAGTGTCGACTGCATCCAGACAACGACCTGTTTAGGGACCAAGAGCAGCACAAGATTCATTTGGACTTCAACGAATGGCAGTGTGGATATTGTAAGAAAAGCTTCCTGGCCGAGACCTATTTGGACAAACATTTCGACAATAGGCACTTCAATCTCTTGAATGTTGTATGTTCAATTATGAGTATTCCCTTATTTTGGTCGCTTGCTCTTCCTTGATGAGGTTTTGATTTGTGGGTTGTTGGGTATGGGGGAGAAGGAAGTTGTTAAAATTGAACATTGCTTGATAGAGATTTTGATTTGTTTTAGAGTGATGGAAAGTGCTTGGCTGATATATGTGGAGCGTTGCATTGTGATTCTGTGATGGATTCCAAGCTCAAAACTAAATGCAATCCTGCTGCAGCTGCGAAGAATCGCCACCTTTGTGAGGTTACTCTCAATAGTCATTTTTTCTTTCATTCGATGTTGACTGATTCTAACATATTGGTTGTTTTGTGCTCAGGGTCTTGCAGATAGTTGTTTTCCTGTTAATCAAGGCCCTGCAGCGAGGCGCCTGCATGGTATTTCTTCATAAGTTGATGAATGTAACTTCTTTGCATTTCTCCAATACAGATATCTGATGTTGCAAAAGTTCTCTTTTATGTGGTGATGTCTTGGTATGTAGAATTTTTCTTGCATCAATTCTGTGACGCTCACACTTGCTCAGGGAAAATTAAACCTTTTCCAAAAGGTGGTAAGGTAAGCTTAATTTTCTGCTAGTAATTACATGTGGTTCTGTTTTCACAATTATTCGACAATGAGCTTCACTCTTTGTGTGTCTGCGTGTCCATGTGAACATGTGGATCTGTTCCTATGTGTGTGTGTGTGTATATATATATATATATATATATATATGAGAGAGAGAGAGAGAGAGAGAGTTAATGTTGGCATATCCCTCAGAGCTATGCAAGTTTAAGTACAGAGAGGTACTAGAAAACAGCTAATGTTCATTCCGAGTGCGCAAATGCTCAATGCATTTAGTCTGTAGATTGCTTTATCTCATCATATTAGGTCTCCAAGGTTCTATTGATTTTTAGCTTAAACTTGTTCCTTTGTCATCTGTGCAGAAGCATACTAATGTCTTCTACCTGGCTATGTCAATACTGACTTTGATGTTGCTCCCCATTTTCTATCTTATTGTATATCTCTATCAAAGGTAACACATTTATCACTTGAAAATTTCAGAAGGCTGACTTACCAAGATTTTTCATTTATCTTATGAATTGCTCTCTCCATTTTCAGAGAAATGAGGAAGGGAACACAAGAACTGAGGAGAATATCACGAGCTGGAAGAAAGACTAAACCCTCATAGTTAACTGGTATCCCTTCTATACTTGAATATATTTGTCAAAGAATTGAGGTGGAAAAGAAATTAAGGAGCTTCATAGATGTTGAAGTTCATATATCGAAGCAAAGACCTTGATGATATTTGCCTGTAATGCTCATTGAGAAATAATCTCAGCGTCAACTATATTAGTCACCGGATTGTTCATTTTAATGCTTTTGTTCAAGGCATGTTAGTCCTTTCAGAATGTTAGCGAAAGCTTAATATAATTTTTTATTGTCTGCCAACCTCTGTTGAACTGTACGATGACCTGGAACTTTGATGAGGTAAACTACTGATATATAACCTTGCATTTATTGTTTTGAGGACTGAATATTGAGTAAATCACAATGAGGTTTAAAGGAGCTAAAAGTTAAAAGGAAGGACAAAACATTGTGAGTGATGACGATTCTATCAAATTCTCCTACTCCTCCCACCTTCTCTTTCTGTATATGCAGGTTCTGTGTCTGAATACGTCGATTCATCGAAGAGAACTTGAAGCAGAGCTCTCTTTGTGACAAAGTCCTCGCTCGAATGTACAAGTCATACAAAGTTCCCCGGGAGAAGAAAAGGCTAAAAGTGCCTGCAAAGGAGACACAACAGCTGCTCAACTTTCCATAAATTTTTTGTGTCATCAAATCTAACATCGATCTTATACGTACTACTTCTGACTTCAATTGTTTATCCTTTCCATAACCATAATTTGCAAGTGATGGTCAACAGATCTTGTTAGCCAGAAACATGGGCTCGATTTATACTTGTTCTTCTGTTTCCCATTTTCATATAATTGTGTTTATTGCTTCTCAGTTACTTTTTGAGGTGTCTCATGATGGTTGAAAGTTCATAACACTTACATGCAAAATCATATTTAACCTTGGTAATACTTTCCAATCTACTGAGCACAAAACATCCTTTAGATTTTATATAGCCTTGAAAAGCTCTTCCCTGTAAATCTTTTACATATTTCACTTGTTGTAAATCTGTGATGTTCATATAATCCAATAGGCGCATGGTACAGCTACTATTTTAAAGTGAACAAGAACCCTAGCTTGGTTGGTTTCCAAATTTTCTCAGCAGCCTTTCCTGATTTACTAATCAATAAGTGAATGCTAACAGAAAAAAAGACCTAACCAGGCAATTTCTTTCAAACCAACTCTCTTGCAAAAGCTGCAATTATATGAGGTCTACTAGTAATGTAATCAAAACCAGTAAATCTTCACATATCCTTCCTGCTGCGTCTGATAACTCATCCACATATATCAAGTTGTATACACATATTCTGTTTCCTCATTTGCCCAACCTACTCCTGCAGCATGTGGCCATGAACAAGTCTGCTACCCTTCGTTCACTGCATTATTTGAATACAAATATATAGATTATCTTCTTGCAGCTGCCAACGGGCGGAGTAACTTGCCTTTCACTGTACTTGATAGGTGTCGAGATTTTCTTGCTTTCTAGGTGAGGTCACAACTTAATTAATCAATTAGGCAACATGTCCACTTTTGGGCTTAGGGAGCTATTACTCCAAATGCAATGGATATCAATTCATTCGATAAGAGGAATCCCTCTGGATCATTTAGGCGGATATATGCCAACCCTTTGGCGACTTCATCTTCACTCATTAACTTGGCGTTGAATTCATCAACCTTGATGGCTAGGCGATTTTCATCCAAGCAAATCACATGCCCACTCTCTATATAAGGTTTGTAGACCTCACACAGAGAGTGAACAAGTGAGCTACCAAATGCTTCTCCAAAAGACCTCAAGTCTAGGCCTGTTGCGGTTCTTAGTGAGAGCATCACAACATCCATGGCCAAGTCCTTAGAATCAGCATGAGTATCCTCATAACATTCCACTGTTCCATATTCCAAATTCTCCACGTAATCCATGTATTCTTTCATCTTCCTAGGCCTGGAAAACCTCAATCCATTAACATAACTAGCAGAACCAAGGCCAAAACCATAGAAAGGTTTGTTCCTCCAGTAAGTAGCATTGTGTTTGCATTCAAAGCCATCTTGGCAATAACTACTAATCTCATAGTGCCTAAAACCAGCATCAGACAGCATCCTTGACGCCATTCTATAAAAATCAGCAGACTGTGTCTCAGATGGCAGAGGAAACTCACCTGGCGTAAACCTGCAAACTTTCACATAATCAGTGTCAAAAATATTACAAACTCAGAAAATAGATTATTACTTACCATCATAAATTCCATCGCCACACTTACAAGTTTCCAAATTTTGTGCCTTGTTCAACCTGCAAATCGTAAACGGACACATGCTTAGGCCGCGCTTCAATGGTAAGTCTCAAGCTCTCCTCCCAAATTTGTGGCTTCTGACGAGGAAGGGAAGATATAAGATCCACACTCCAATTCTCAACCCCACAAAGCCCAACAATGTCGATTGCTTCATAAACCTCCTTAACCCCATGTGCTCTCCCACAAGCTTTAAGCAACTCTTCTTGAAACGCCTGAACTCCCAACGACACTCTATTCACGCCCAACTCCATCAGCTCCTCCAACTTTTTGGCATCAAAAGTACCAGGATCCATTTCCATTGATATTTCAGCATCTTTACAAATCCCAAACTTCAATCTCAAAAACTCCAAGATCGACGAGACTAGCCTCGGAGGCACTAAAGAAGGCGTGCCACCGCCAAAAAAGATAGTTTGAAGCGGGGGGTGATCATGGAAATCTGCTTTCGTTGAGACTATCTCTCTTTGGAGCAATTCTATGTAGTTTAGGACTCGTGGGTCGTCGTGTGTTGTTGTCGCAGAGCCGAGAGCAACGATTGGGAAGTCGCAGTAGTGGCAGCGCTTGCGACAGAAAGGCAGGTGAACGTAAGCTGAAGTCGGTGGGTGTAGGTGACGATGATTTCTGGCGGGTGAGTCAATTTGTCGAACAGATGGTGTGGTTTGCGCTGATGCATGTGCAACAACATCGCTCGTTGAGAATTTCTGAAATCTAGTCGGCAGGGGATGGAACGACGAGAAGATGGGGACAAAGGTTGATCTCAGCATCATTTGGTCAGAGGGAATGTGAAATGAGTAGTGGGAAGGAAGGCACAGGAATTAGCCTATGCCTTTTGTCACGTTCCGCATGTTTCAAAGCCCACAAGATGAGGTTTGGGGCCTAAAAGAGTCTTCTAAAGTATGTTGGAAC
>JAOQMM010000006.1:20026078-20036755 GCA_027563515.1 Erythroxylum platyclados
TCGATGATCATGCTTGGTGAAATTACTCAACAGAATTATTAACGAGTAAATCCATTACGGGACTGAATTTTACCAAAGTTTTAATAACAACAATAAGGTAATACTTTTTCTTAAAACTTAAAAATTAAAGTCTCATTAGTCACGAGTATTTGATTCACAGTACATCTCCTCCTTCCTTCCACAAGAAAACCCCAACTCTACGTTCCGCATCTAACTCGTCCCCGCTGCGATTGAGTCGACTCGAGAGCCATGGAAGGCCAAGAAGGAGCTCAACAACCGCACCTAATACTCGCTCACAAGCGCTTCCTCCTAACTCATCCCGACGTCCAAGACATTGAGAAGGTCCGCCTCAAGGAGGAGGTCCTTGCCGCTGTTAAAGCCGATGGTAATTTGCGGCCTACGAATATTGCTTAACGCTAACTCGATTACTTCTAGAATTCGATTTTCATTGGTGTAAAATTTTGTAGATATGGCGCCGTTTTACGCAACCCTAGTGGCCGACGGTTTAGTGGAGAAGGATCAGGGATTTTTTGATGCGATGCGCGCGAAGAACGAGGAGGAGATTAAAAAACTCGATGAGAAGTGAGTTTTATTTTCTCTCTCCGTTTGAAGTTTTGATGTAATTGTTTCTCTGTTTGGTTTGAAAACAAGCAAATCTGATTGGTCTTGTAATTTAGGTTAGCCAAATGAGTGTAACAGTAGCATTGACTAAAAATATAAATCAGTAATGGGATAAGATTTTTATTAATCTGGATAGAATTGAGTATGAAGAAGTACTGGAATTGGAATTGAGTCGATACGGCTTGCTTCTTATAGATATCTGGGTGGTATTGTTAATTTAGCTCAGGCAAGAATTTGTTTATTGTTCAGTGGTTGGTCTGATCGAACATCTGCTACTGTCGTAGATTACTTAGGTTATGTAGATCCAGAAGGTTGGATGCCTGTTACATTTGTAGTGTTTTTTACTTTAACTATGGCCTTCCGTATGGCATTTTATAGAATTGCTGATGCCGAAGAAAACTTGGGTGAAAGTGAGGTTCGAGAGGCTCATTTGGCTAAGTCATTGTTCTACATCAGGATTGGTGACAAGGTGAATAACTTACTACTACTTTGTCACGCCCTTTCTCTTCCTTTTATCTCTATTCTTCCTATCATATCTTAAGCATTTGTTCACTTTGAAACCCAGGAGAAGGCATTAGAACAACTCAAGACTACGGAAAGTAAAACAGTTGCAGTTGGGCAGAAGATGGATTTGGTATTCCATACATTACAAATTGGTTTTTTCTACATGGATTTTGATCTCATTTCCAAGAGTATTGACAAAGCAAAGAAGTAAGCAAGGACATCAATTTAACATTCATTTTCTCTATTTTTACAATTATGGAACTACTTGTCTTGTTCTTTCTCGTTTTTCAATAATTTGCCTTGATGGCAGCTTGTTTGAGGAGGGAGGTGACTGGGAAAGAAAAAATCGTTTGAAGGTGTACGAGGGCTTGTATTGCATGTCGACTAGAAATTTCAAGAAGGCAGCCAATTTATTTCTGGATTCCATATCAACCTTCACTACCTATGAACTTTTCCCTTATGACATCTTCATATTTTACACTGTTCTTACCAGCATTATATCATTAGATAGAGTTTCACTGAAGCAAAAGGTGTATATCATGACTTTTTTCATTATTTATTTATTCGTTTTTCTTTCAATTAAATGGGTTGCTTACTTTTAATGAGTTGAAATTGACAACAATTGGCAGGTAGTGGATGCTCCTGAGATCTTGACAGTGATTGGAAAAATCCCACATCTTTCGGACTTTTTGAATTCTCTGTATGATTGTCAATACAAATCATTTTTCTTGGCATTTGGTAAGCAAAACTAGCCTTTGTATTGCAGTTCTAATGCATACATACGTTGACTCTAGTAACAGACTGTTATACTTGCATGTAATTCTTATGTTGGATGTAATAATTACTCCTTTGACTTCCTTTTAGCTGGCCTAACCGAGCAAATTAAGCTGGATCGATATTTACATCCCCACTTCCGATATTATATGCGGGAGGTCAGAACTGTTGTCTATTCCCAATTTTTGGAATCCTACAAGAGTGTCACTATTGAAGCAATGGCCAAGGCTTTTGGTGTGACAGTGGAGTTCATCGATCTGTAAGCTGCATGATGGGGTTTATTTCATTTGGTTTCAGTTTTCACTCTCTCCTTCCCCATTGAACTGAAAACATTTTATTTTTTTGCTTCTAGGGAACTTTCACGTTTTATTGCAGCTGGGAAGCTCCATTGCAAGATTGATAAGGTTGCAGGTGTTCTAGAAACCAATCGGCCCGATGCAAAGAATGCTTTGTATCAAGCAACTATCAAGCAAGGGGATTTCTTACTTAACCGGATCCAGAAGCTGTCACGTGTGATTGATCTGTGAAGTAGGTAGGAAAATATTGTGATATTGTGATTCAGAATTGGGGAAAAGTATGGAATTCTAGAGGAGATATGGAGCACATGGGCTTTGGGATGAATTGCTTCCTTTCAATTGATATGACGCTAGTTAAGTTCTCATTGTGTTTCTACTCCAAATGTTTTAAGAATTTAAGCAAACAGATTTCCGGTGTATCATTTTTCCTTACAACTGTGTAATGTGATGATTATTTTGGACCGTATCAAGAACATGGTCTTGCCAGAATATTTGTTGTTTAGAGTTAATGATGGGAACATTGTTATTCAGGCGCTGATTAAACTTCAGTCCCTCCCTATCTATTGCTCTCTCGTCAACAGTCCTTGGATGGACATCGTAGGCCCCTTTCAAAAGCCTCTTGCTTTCTACCTACGCCACTTGTTCTCTCAACGTGACATTTATTGGGCTTCTTTTCTTGGTTTTCTTGAGTCTGTTGGTTCTCTAATTTCCTATTAAAATATGGGATTCATTTCCTTGCCAAATGGGCTGTGTTGTTCTTTTCTTTATTTTCGGCATTTACTTGGGATGTTGAGTTTTATATTGTTTATATGCATAAAATGTGGTCATGTGGCTGTGAAATCTGAAGTATCTTTGTTCGTTGGGCTGGTTTTCACACTGCATTTAAGGGTCATGTGGGTTTATCGTCTCAATGCATTGAAGGGTGGTGAACGTGACAGTTGACCACTAACTATCTCTCTAAGTCTTAACGTTTCAATTCAAGAATAGGATTTTGCTTTATTAAAAAAAAAAAGAAAAGGAAAACTGAACCAATTCCCGTGGAGAGTAAAAATTCTTCATCCCAAATAAAGGAAGAAATACGTGTTAGGAAAGGCATCGGACTCTGAGGCATGCCCTACCCTACCTCAAATTTTTACCGTCTACATTCTACATTCTGCCAACTCTGGTTGATATGATGGAGATTGAAGGAAATGGAAAAACATTTAAAACAAGCATGGTTGCATCCCTTTCTGTTTTTGGAATCCATACAAGCCTTTGAAGCCAAGCAAGCAATGAGCATCACTTATAAAAGTTGCACTCCTCTCATTTTCAGACACAAGTTCACGCGTTCGTTTACATTATCCTCGGTTTTCTCAGCCACAACCCATCTACTATGTTCTGTCGTTATCCTTCTCAGTTCTAACTCCACATATTCTCCACCATGCAATGTTACTGTTCTGCTTCACATAGCTTACAAAGGCATGCAATACCCACAAAGTGAAGCACTGAAGAAGGACTTGAATTTTGGTTCAATATGCCATCTCTTGATTTCAGAGACATTCAAGATAAGCTCTCCACTCAATTTAGGCCCTGGCAACGTTCCTTTCAGTTCTGGGTTCGCACAGTTGATATCTACGCTGGCTATAAGGTTGTTGTCTATGTCTCTCTGCGTGTTTTTGGCGGGTTGGTTTCGTTGTTTGATGGAATCGGTTTATTGGGTATTCTTATTGGCTAGGTGTTTCAACTTCGGGTGAGTTTCGTGAAGGATGTGAAAAAGCAGGGTGAAATGTGGGAAAAACAACATGAGTTGGCTGCTGACAAGATTTATGCAATGTGTTCTGATCTTGGCGGGTTCTTCCTTAAGGTAATACTCCTTTTGAACTTAACTAGATTTCTTCTCTCTTTCTTTTGCGCTTTCGACAAGCGGTCATTTGGTTATCGGT
The DNA here is from genome assembly GCA_027563515.1 of Erythroxylum platyclados. NCBI lineage: Eukaryota > Viridiplantae > Streptophyta > Magnoliopsida > Malpighiales > Erythroxylaceae > Erythroxylum > Erythroxylum platyclados. The sequence goes on from JAOQMM010000006.1 coordinate 20,030,196, forward strand.
CTTCTGCTTTCTATCTCCACGATCATTTGTTCAATTGTGTGTTGTTCGTTCCATTTGACTTTGGGATTGATGCGTCGTTAGTTTTCTCATTTATGAGTTCTTTAGTTGCCCAGGACTTCTGCAATTGAAATGTTTTACTTTTGCTCTTACTTCCGTTTTCTCGTCATTCTTCGTTCAGTTTGATGAGTATTTTTCTTTCTCTGATGACATAACTATTAATTGTTGATGACCATCAGGCTGCCCAGATAATTGGGAAGCCTGACCTAGCCCCAGCTGCATGGGTGAGAAAGCTTGTTCAACTGTGTGATAAAGCTCCGGCTACACCATTTGATGCTGTTCAGCTCACGATTGAGAAGGAGCTAGGGAGACGTATTTGGGAAATTTTTGACACATTTGAGGTTGAACCACTTGGTTCTGCTTCAATTGCGCAGGTAATGACATTCCTTAAACTTTCTATATGACTAGAAAAAGTGAAAATTTCAATGCTTCAGTTTGTGGCTTGTTTGCAAGCAATTCTAACTATGAAGGTAGTTACTGAGGATGACCAGAAGGGAAGGTAATCTTGAGGCCAAGATTTAACTCATATTCCATCATGCAAGATATGGTTGCTGTAGCGACAGTCTCTGAGATAGTTTTCACTTAGCAATCTGGGTGTTTTTCTTTAGCATCAATAGAAGGACTTCATTGTTTAAGCTACTTAGGTGGATGCCTATTTGAAGATGTTTCTGCAGGAAATGTAACGAGTTCAGGGGGTTGCTTCTTGAATGATAAGATCACTAAGTTTGACTTATTTTCCTGAGGGAATTGCATCTCGAAATCTTGTGATAGAGATATTAACTTTGAAGTGCTTCTATGAAGTATTCATACCGAGAGGATGTTTTATTTGTCTTTGCTGCATGATTGAATAAGAAATATGAATGAAGGAGTATGCTGACACTTTTTTTACCTCCAATTAGGTTCATCGAGCAAAATTGAAAGGCGATAAGAGTGATGTTGTTATCAAGGTAAATTTAATGGGTTGGGTCTCTTAACGCTCCATACCAAAATGTAAATGATAAGCATTTCCTAATAGGTGCAACATCCTGGAGTTGAGAATCTGATGATGACAGACATCCATAACTTGCAAGCACTCGCTTTATACATGCAAAAGACTGATATCAAATTCGATTTGTTCTCCCTGACTAAAGAAATGGAGAAACAGGTGCCTGCTATACGCAATTTAGTATTCATATGACTTGCACTTCTACCATTTATCATTTTTTAAAACCTTCTGCTTTGTTTTCCTCTTCTTTTTCCACCACTAAATTGCATGAAAAACCAAAGTTGACAAAAGTAGGAGGTAGTGGTTGATCTGGCTTTCTGGACCTCATGTCTTAACAAAATTAGTAAATCAGTAGGCCTGCCTAATTGGATTGTTTAACTAACAAGACAAATGAACTAAGGGAAAGAATTAACCAAAGTTTAACTGCACGATCTGTTGTGTTTCATTTAACTTTGACTTCCTTATATAGGTTTCTTTAGTTTGAAATTATTGATTCTTCCTCTTAACTGCATATATCTTTAGCCACGAAAACTTTCTCTACTTAGTTTTGTCTGTTGGAGTTTACCATGAATAATGGAATTATTATTATTTTTAAATGAATACTGATACTTTGTTATCTTTTGCTATTCAAGATTGGGTACGAGTTTGATTTTTTGAGGGAGGCCAATGCGATGGAGAGAATCCGTCATTTTCTTTACAAAAATAACAAAAAAAGCCCTGTTTTGGTGCCAAGAGTCCTAAAAGAAATGGTCACCAGGTATCATGCCACTGATTCTTTCTAGTAGTTGTACATGTACAAATCTGGTTCTGGCTATTAAACAGAAGCCATAGAATTGTTCGAGTTGTGAATGCTGATTCAACTTGTGATAGATGTATGTCCCTAAGGTCTCGTTACTTAGTTTCCTACATCAATTGCCTCCAAGTCATATCATAATAAAATGAAAAATTTCGGCCTACTTTTACAATGTTTCCTACAAAAACTCCATAAAATTTGCTGTTTGTAACATTACCCTGATATTTTAACTTTCTCCTTTTATGAGATTAGGTGACGCTGAACTTGGTTGTCTGAAAAAAGTTGTTCACTAAAGCGGGCTTTATGTTAACTAGATGGATCATTGGAATAAAGAAAAAGACTAATCTCATGCCTTTTCCAGATAACCAACCAAAGTCAGTCTTTTCTCAACGACCATCAAATATGGGTTCTGAAGAACTTCTCAACTAGAGATATTCAGAGTTTGTGCATGGGTAGAGAAGATATGTTCATTATAAGATCTTACTTCAAATGCTGTGCCTCTCTTTGTATATCTGCATTAAATGTCCACTAGTTAGGTACAACCTTTATTTGCAAGGGAACATTTGATGTGTTCACTGAAGCTTTTTCTTTACCTGTTTGCCATATCAGTTAATGGAAATGCTTACTTTATCTTGCAAGTTAGATTGACAAAGTTATCTTCTTTTCTTATGAACTATGTGCTCCATTTTGTCCAAGATTTGGGCGGTCATGGTGCCTCGTTAACTTCTTCACTTCTCACTTTCTGTTCTGCAATAACCTTATAGTGGCAACTATTAATCTCTTTGTAGGAGGGTCTTAGTGATGGAATATATCAACGGGATCCCAATCCTGAAACTTGGTGATGAAATGGTTAAAAGAGGAATAAATCCTGACAGTAAAATTGCAGCAGTGGCAAAGCGGTAACCACCCCCGGATAATCCTTGTGAAGTTGTTTTGTGCATGCTCCTTTCTTACTTAACTGTACATTTTTAACTTCTCAGTCCTAATATCATTTCAATTGAAACGAAATTTGTTCAACTGCACTCCATTAGTAGTCTTTAAGTGGTTCTACTATATTTTCCTCTTCTCTCCTCGATATCCTAAATTATATCCATCTAACATAAGAAACTTCATATTTTGTTTGTTCAAGTGCAGGAACATACTTAAAAGTTTGTCACAAGCATATGGACAGATGATTTTGAAGAGTGGTTTTTTTCATGCAGATCCTCATCCAGGAAATATCCTGATCTGTAAAGATTCGAAGGCAAGTTGGCTGCTGGCTCTTTGTTTTATTTTTCTCACTTCCAATCTTCTTTTATAAGCTTTAGAACATCATTCAAAAGAGGATAAAAGTTATGTTGTGTTTATCTTCCAAGCATCACTCTATAAAATTAACATGTGCATAATTGCATGAGTTTTTTGTGTCTATTTAAAAAGTTACTCTAAAATTAAATTTTTTGGAAATTACTCTAAAAAGTTAATTGTTTCTTTTAACCTCAATTCAGGTCGCATTGCTAGACTATGGGCAAGTAAAGGATCTCCCAGATTCACTGAGGCTTGGATATGCTGATTTAGTAATTGGTATGGCTGATAATGATCCTGCAAGAACTTCAGAGAGCTTTAGGTAATGATTATGGTAGTTGCTTCTTCTACAGTCAACTAACAGTTGAACCCATCTGCCAATGTGATTTAAGTAATACTGATAATCACAATTGACTATATATTGCCTCTTTACATTTGTCACTAATGACATCAAGTGGACTAAATTTTTATATGGGTGACCACTGTAGTATTGATGTTTTCAACAAGGTACCTTATTAAGATGAATTTAGTTGTCAAGGTCTTTGTGCTTAAGATGAAAATGGATCTATTTCTTGTGTTACACCAAGGGCCGCTCAATTGAATTCATGACATAGGGGTTTATGTTCACAAAATCAATACCATAAGGGCATTGTATTAACTACTAACCCAAATCTAAATGGCAGGATTGTACTTTAAAGCAAATATATGATTGAACAACTTGATGACCCGGGATGTGGTTTTTCTATGTTATTGCATCTATTGAATCTTGAAAGAGACACTGAAATTACTGAAAACTAATCTAGTAAATATGAAAACACGCTTATATGCCACATTAAATGGTGCAATTGTAGTACTTGGTAGGTTCTTTTCAGGTTGGATTATTTATATCTCACGAATTGGTTGGTTTCTTATTTTTCATTTATTTTGTTGATATTAGTTACTTATCTTTCTTCAGGGAGCTTGGCATAGACACCTTAATCAAATGTGTGAATGGGGAGCAGGAATTGCTTAAGTTGGCACAAACGTTGTTTGACACCAAACTACCGGCTGGGGTAACAATGCTGCAACCATTTTCAGAGGATTCTTCAATTAAAAAGATTGCGGTTCAGGTAAGTAGCAGCCAGTTAGTGCAAGAGAAACTCTCTGATATGTACTTCCTGTTGGTAGCTCAATATCACTTTGAATTTATTGACATGCCTTCCATAATTTAGTTTCTCAGCAACTATATATACAAGTTCTAAAGTTATAAAACTCAACTGTGATTTAACATGGTCCCTTTGGCTAGTTTCATAATTGTACTAAAGAAGATTAGATGAATCTACGAAAACGAATAACTTACAAAATCGAAGCAGTGGAAGCCAGAAAAAAACACTACGGGCAGTTTTATGATATTTGTAATGTTGCAGGCTTTCCCAGAGGAACTGTTTTCAGTTCTTAGAACGGTGCTTCTGCTGCGAGGACTGAGTGTTGGTCTTGGACTGAACTACTCCTGTGCAGAACAATGGAGACCCATTGCAGAAGAAGCATTGTATAATGCTGGCAGGTTAAAAGGTGCTGCTTCTTCACAACATCCTCCCCTATCTAAACAATCCCACACAAATCACATGATCCAACCGTTACTGTTAAACACCTAAATGTGCAATTTCGTCTATGCTTTTTCAGGTACATATGCAAGGTCCAGAGCTCAGAAGCGAGGCTTTAGAAGATTACTTGGCAGGGGATGATTGTTATGTTATGCATTTAAATCAATTAATGTTATAATTTTTCTTTTTTTGGTGAGGTAAATTAAATGTCAATTAGTCGAGTTATTTGATATGAAACTTAGTAATTCTTTTGTCAGATAAAGAAGAAAAGGTCTGAATGGAACTTAAAGTTCTAGAGGCTTAGCTTGCTTTTAAGTTATGGTTGTTGACTTGGGCCTATTAAATGAAATTGGGCTTTGAAGTTATGGGCCCATAAACGAAATAATAGCTTCGCGTACGCTTCCCGCTTTTCAGCTTCAATCCTCGCGCGATACTCCAAGCTCTCTCTCTCCCTCTTCCTCTCTCTCTCTCTCTAGAAGCACATCCTCAATCATCTATCCCTCGCTCTTAAGCACCAGTTCAGTACAGTTGACAAGAGAAAGAAAGAAATGTTTGGGAGGGTAAGAGTATCATCGTCTACACCGGAGAGTTTGGAGAGGCTAACTCCGAAGCTTCTCAAGGACGACTCTCTCTCCCTCTACGGTAATATACTTACTTCGCTGTTCTCCTCAAGTTTTGAATCATAATTTCTTTAATTTGTTCTATTTTTTTGTGCGGTGCAGAGTCAACACTGATTAAGCTGAAATTGGGTTCTAAGAAGAAGATGGATGCGGTGGATGTGGAAACCGTTTCGAGAAGCGACGGCGAGGAGATGGCCGTTGATGCTGAAACACAGGCGGTCAGGACAATTCCTGAGATGTTTACTAAGTATAGGAATCAGGTGAATTCTTCTCCAGACGTAAATGAAACGACGACGGACAGTGAGTGACAGTTCCGCATTTATGTTTGTTTATTAAGTTCAAGCTTCTGTCTGTATTTCTCCACCTATTGAGTCTTGGACGTTAAATAAACTTTGTAATTGCCACCAATTGAAAATGTCATGCTCTGTTTGATACAGAATTATTCAAGTTCCAATGATTTATGGTTCTTAGATACAAAAATGTAGTTGCCAAGAAGGGAAATTTCATGCCTCTATAACTGTAGATGCTTGATATTACTCTCTTAGCCAATCTGCCAGGGCTGGTGTCCACTGACATACTTCACCTTCATTGAACCAGAGAGCTGTACAGATTACAGAAAGCTAAATTAGTAACTCAACATAGTATCAACTGTCTATATATGAACAATTGTTTAGATTCCTGATGCATATGTCTTCAACTGAAACCTTAAATTTGTTTCTAAACTGCATATACAGCAAACTTGTTCAATGAAGACGTGACATGTTTCAATGGCTAATGTAAAGAGGTATTCATCTATTATTTCATCTCCTATTTGACTACTGATTAGCTTATACAACAGGGACTTCAATTACATATTGCAAAGAAAAGCTAATAACGCAATGAAATGGGAACAAAACCTTATTCGTGCTATATGAAACTGGAAAAGCGTTGAGCAGAAAAAGGCTACCTATTTCTCGCTTCCCATTTTCAGGGCTGTCACTGCCGTGAACCACATTCCTGCAGAAATTTCCGTCATAAAAGTGATTAAAGTCGATGACAAGACATTATAAACCGATATAGTGCAATATCATTGAGTAATCAGCTTTCTAACCTTCCAGTTTGAACAGCCAGATCTCCTCTTATTGTGCCTGGTTCAGCTTGAAGAGGATCTGTAGACCCTATTAGTTTCCGTCATAAAAGTGATTAAAGTCGATGACAAGACATTATAAACCGATATAGTGCAATATCATTGAGTAATCAGC
>JAOQMM010000006.1:20068109-20091004 GCA_027563515.1 Erythroxylum platyclados
AATCAATATATTTAATTTAATTACAAAATTAAATAAAATTGTTAAGTAAAAATAAATTATTTATAATTCTTATTAATAATTAATTTTAATTAATTAAATATAATATTAAATTAAATTATTCATATTTTTCATTCAAATTAATATATTAAATAATTAAATAATATATATTTTCTGTACATAAAATCACATTATGAAAAAATTAAAACCAGAAAATAAAATTTATATAGTTTTTAAAATTTTGGAAAAAACCAAAAACTGTTTTTGATTAAATTTTAAAATAAAAACAAAAGTTAGAAATAAAAATAAAAAACAAACAAGTTTTTTAATATTTCTTAAATATAAAAATTTTCAAAAAACCAAACATTATCCATTTGAGAAAACAAAAGCCATACTAAACATACTACAGCAGCACTCATCTGACATCATTCATGCCAAAATGATAAACCTCCAAAGCCCTGCTTTCTTCTCCTTTCCTAAACCCTTAAACCCTGATCACCAACACCTAAACCACCACTTACAATGTCTTCCTTTCTTCACCAAAACCGTAATTCAGCCCTCCTTGTCCTCCTCCACCACCACCACCAAATGCTTCAGCTCGGACGAGTTTCCGGTCGACGACGAGTTCATCCAAACATTTGGCCGGAAAGATAAAGAAACCGAAGACGAAGCTCGACGCAAGAACTGGGTCGACCGTGATTGGGCTCCATGGGAAGAAATCCTCACGCCAGAGGCCGATTTCGCCAGAAAATCTCTCGATGAAGGCGAGGAGGTCCCTCTTCAGTCACCAGAGGCAATCGAAGCATTCAAAATGCTGTCCCCAAAGTACAGAGCGAAGAAGATCAAAGAAATGGGTCTCACAGAGGAGGAGTGGTACATGAAGCAATTTGAGATTAAGGGTGAGATTCCAGAGCCGTTGAAGACGGTTTGGGCAGCACCGTTGGCAGTGAGACACGTGGCGCCGAGGGATTGGCCTCCAAGAGTATGGGAAGTGAACAGAGAGGAGCTGGAGTTTATTAGGGAATCACATAAAATGCAGTCTATGAGAGTGAGATTGGAGGATTTGGAGAGTAAAGCAGTTTCAGAGACTGACGATTTGTGTTTGGATAGATATAAGGTGTTTTTGAAGCAATACACTGAATGGGTTGATTTCAACAAGGATAGATTGGAAGAGGAGTCTTATAAGGTATTGAAATGAACCAAACTAACCATTTTCATTTTCTCATTTTCAAGTTTCTTTTGGAGTTGGAATTACAATTTCAGGTCATTTTAATGAAACTTGAGTTGTTTGGAATGGTAGCAATGACCCTGTTTGGCAATTAGCTGTTAGTTGATTATATCAGTGATAGCTGATTTGACCAGGATAACATTAGTTGTTTAATAAAGATGTTTGGTAAAATTAGCTGTTTAGTATTAGCTATTTTTGTGTAAAATAATTTATAAAGACGTGACTTAGAAAAAGAATTTATAAGGTCATGATTAGATATTTAATTTTACAAAAATTAAATTTTTAACTCTAATAAAAAACATAGAACATTCTTAAAAATTTTGTCACCATAGCATATTTTTTATTTTGTAACTAGAAAACTTATTTCGTTAGTAAAAAAATATTCTCAAGTTTTGTAACTAAAAAATTTAGTTCATTGTAAAAAAAATTTTATCACTGTATAATAAATGCATGAAGTTTAATTTGAATTATCCATAATATCACTATAGCATAATTAACATAATTTAAAAATTATGAAATGTTTATACTTGTAAAGCATACCTTGTTGGGTTAACATGTTTCTGTTTGAAAAAAATAAAAGGTCAATTAAGTTGTTTTCATAGGAACATCATTAAAGGCCTTGGATTTGTATTTGTATTGATCATTTATTGCAATACGCAAAATTTAAAAAAAAATCAAACGGATTGGTGTTAAGTATAAGTGCATTAATTGTGGTTTGACCTGTTAGGTTTTGAAAGAATATAGGACATAATTGATTTTTTACCTATTAATTTTTGGCTGAACGTTCAAAAAGCTCCGCATATGGAGCTTTTCAGAAATAAGTTTGTTGGGGTTAAATAGGCCAACCAATCAGTTATTCACCAAAAACTTTCATTAGTTTTTTAAGATGGTCAATTAACTAATTTATGTCAAATAGCTAAAAAATAGCTGATAAACTATTTGCCAAACAAAGCCAATAACTATAATCTAATTCTTTTGAATGGGGTATTAGAATTATAATATTGTGTGACAGACAAAGGATAAAGTTCCAATTTTGAATTAGAATTTCAAGGCTTCCAAAGGAAACATATAAAGAAAAGGTTTGGTGTTTCATGCTCCTTTTACGGATTTGAAATTCAGAGGGCTAAGTCTGGCTGTTTTCTGTTGAGTAATTATCACTTGATAGATGATCTTTGACAAAAATAAGTAAAATGGAAGATTTCAATTCGGCTTTATATGGAGTTCTTTGATCATATTTTTTAATAGTTGGCAGTGGAATTGAGGTCTTGGCTTGAATTAGTGTACAGTTTGGTGCCTATGTTTTTTTGTGTATGTGTGTCTGTGTTTTAACATCTTGGAGATTGATGGACAAACAATTCCTTTTAGTTTCTAAGTTGTGGTAGGAATATATTTGTTGGAATGATAGGCTGAAATAAGACTGACAATATTTTAGGAGACTAATCTGGAAAATTTTGGTGTTAATGCAGCATGACCAAGATTATTATCCTGGTAGAAGGAAAAGGGGCAAAGACTACAAAGAAGGCATGGTAAATTAAAATTGAAGTTTTTGTTCATTTATTTTGTTAATCATATTGACTGAAAGATGCTTATCATGGTCTGTTTTTGTTATCTGCAGTATGAGCTTCCATTTTATTACCCAGGACAGGTAATTCATCAACCGTTTTTCTAGTGGAGAGGGTTCAAGTTAACTTCAATTTTGAAACTTTAAGCTGTTAATAGGTTGCGTTTGAGGATGCATGTACAGGGTACTTTGATGCCATGATTGTTATAGGAAGGAATAACCCGAGTCCTAATATGATAAGAACCTTCTGTGTTGGACTAATCCTAGCAGTTGAATATTTCAAAACTAGTTTGGTTCTGCATATTCAATATCTAGGAGCAAGTTGCAATGCAATTGCGGCTATCAAGTTAGCATTTAGCAAGCCTGCTAGTCTTTGGTATCCAAAGGCATATCTTGTGGAACCCTACTCGCTGCTGGATGGCTGTCTTATACAAATTTAAATTAGCATAGACACCTAGTTGTTAACACTGAGTAATTTTTGATGCAGATCTGTTATGGAAAAGTGACCACTATTGCCTTGTATCAAGGAGCCTTTGTCGACATTGGAGGTGTATATGATGGGTAATTACGATGAACAATGGCTTTCTCTCTACTTCTGATTGTTTAATTGAAGTTTCCAAATTGCTCAACTGTGTTCGGAAGCTCTTATACTTGAGCAATTTAGACACTATTGATGGTTGTGCATGTGTTTCAGGTGGGTCCCTATTAAAGGTAATGATTGGTTTTGGATTCGCCATCATATAAAAGTTGGAATGCACGTAATTGTTGAAATTCTGGTGAGCATTTTCTCTTTCTAGTACATGATACGGCATATATTTTATCAATATATGTCTACAGTCCAGTCCTTACTGTTGATGAGCTCTAACAGAATGTCTTCTTTTTTTTTTTTTTGCAGGCAAAGCGAGATCCTTACCGTTTTCGTTTTCCTATTGAAATGCGTTTTGTTGATCCCAACATAGATCACCTTATGTATGTAAGATCCTTGCATGTTATCAATTTATCACTCTGTAAATTCTATGATACTCGGTGAATAGCTTCTCGTTGGTTTCACGCATCAAAATCTAAATGGCCTTGCACAAGAGGACTATGTGGGCCATGCCTGTTTCTCTAGTTAACCAGGAAAAAATAATGAAAAAGTGGGCTAGCGATTGTTCTTGATAGTATGGTTGGGGTTGTTCAGTTTGATGATGATGATGATTTAAATGTATTCCTCTTAATCTAGTTGCCTATAGATTTTGATAAGTTCGTTTACTCTTCCAGCTTCAAGAGGTTTGAATTTCCGCCAATATTCCACCGTGATGAGGACACTAATCTTGACGAATTAAGGGTTTGTGTATTTCCTTCTTCAATTTGCAATTTGACACCATTTCCCTTACGGTTTCTATACTGAAACATTCTTAGCTTTGCTGCATGGATTGAGACATTTTCATAAAGTCTTATCAACAAATATTCAAGGTTAACTAAGACAATATGGCCCTGAACCAAGTTATCCTCCTGGATTATCGTTTCAATGAACATCTTTTGATGATATTAGTACAAGCAGGATCTTGATTTCTACTTTATCATTTTGTATTACTACTAATGGAATCTTCCCAAACTTTTTGTAAACTATTTGAGAGGTATGATACCAAAAGTTGTGGACTTTATTCATGGGTTGAGCAAGTTCCGCTACTATTAGTGCTGTTCTACCCTGAGTTATTTACTTTGGACTAATTTGTTTTATTAGAGTATTGGGATTCCTTGTGTATAATTAATGTTAGAGATGAGATACTGAGAGTTCTACTAAAATCATTTCCTAAGCATTTATATGTTGCAGAAACTTTTCATGTTAATCTGTGTTCAATTAATAATTTGTTAAAATAAATTAAGTAAAAGTCCTAAAATCTCTGAGATTATTCCTTCGTTATTTTGATTTTCTTACATGCCTCTAATTGATTATCTTGCTAGTGCAGCGTGATTGTGGAAGGCCTCCTGTTCCCAGAAAAGATCCAGAAATAAAACCAGAAGAGGAACCTCTTTTGTCCAATCACCCTTATGTTGACAAGGTGTGGTTCTAAGTAGATAGTTTTCCTTCTTTTTAGCCTACTAACTCAGGATATTTTACTATCTATTTCTCCTCCTGTTTGTTAGTGAGATGAATACAGACTTATCTTTGGGTTTGCTGTTTTAAATGAAGCTCTGGCAAATTCATGTTGCTGAGCAAATGATCGTGGATGATTGGGAAATGAATCCTGACAAGTACAAGGGGAAAAAGATATCTGAATTGACCGATGATGGTGATTTTGATGAAGAAAATAGTATCGAACATACAAAAGTGTATTACAAGAAAAAATTAGCACCTAAAATTATTTTGGTGAGAACTGTTCTGATGGCATTGCGCCAAGTCATCTTTTGACAAATTAACACTGTTTGTGTTTCCTGGCAGAAACAAAGTGTTAAGGAGCTGGATCTGGAGGCTGCCTTAGCTGAGCGTGAGGTCAGCTATATTCTAGTTTCCCGATGCTAATTCTATGAAAGTTGTGTTTTCTGTGGTACCATGATTATTGCGGTAGTTAATGCAACAATGGAACCATTGGTTTACTGTAAATGTTTCCTGTATCATAGATAAAACCGTATGTTAGATGCTGTTTTCTCCTCTCATATTGGAGGGGTGTGCAAACATGATTGTCCACTTGGTCTTACTGGTCTAGATTCATTGCTGGACTTGGACAAAACAAAAATACTAAATGTTTGATACTAGTCCTTTTCAGGTGTGCCATGCTTTTCCTTTTCTTTTGTTCAAAATTAGGATTTCAAGAACTTGAGCTGGAATTTTGTTATGGCTTGTTGTTTAATATGTTATACAAGATCATCAGTGGATATGTAAAGCATAAACTGTGCAGTATATTTCAGTGATCCTGCTAAACATTTTCTCATATGCTGAATGATACTTAAATGTTCTGATTTCTGAAGGTGCCAATTACATTTTAGTATCTTTCCTTAGCTCTAGTTCTGTCTATCTGTTTGCAGCATCATAATAAACTGAGAAGTGAAGCTATTGCCAGAGGAGAGAAATATAAGATTTACAAGATGAGGCGAAACATTGAAATGGATGAATATGACTTGCTACATTGGCGTCGATCATTCGAGGAGAGAGAAGCTTTGATTAGGGACATAAGCTGGTACACTGTTTTACCCACCAATTTCCCGTGCAGTTTCTCATAATTGTTTCCTCTTTATCTGTTTCCTCTCATTTATACTGCATTTGCATAGCTAATGATCAGCCACTGTATTATGTTTTTGCACTGATCAAGCCTGCACGACTTCGTACAGCCGTCAAGCTCTTGGTCTGCCACTGGAAGAGCCAGGAAGGTATAAGCCAGCAAGTTTTTTTGGGAAGGACCAGTATGATCCAGAAAATCCTTTATATCGGTATGATTACTGGGGAGAACCCAAAAACTCAGAAAAGAGTCGAAAAGAGAGGATGTTGGATGCTCACAACAAATCTATTGTGGGGAAGGGTGTTGTTTGGAATGAGATGTCCTACGAGGATGCCATCGAGCAGCGGATGCAAAGAGAAGCTCGTGCCAAGGAAGCAAAGCAGAGAGAGGCTGAAAGAGGTACAGAGGAAAATGGTAGTGAGGAGGGTAAAGACGAGGAAGAATATGACTCTGACGATGACATTGATTTTAGCATGCTAAGTGAGTTGAGTGTTGAATCTTCAAGTCAGCCCATTGTTAATGGCACCGAGTCTCTTGGAATCTCGGATGAGGGAATGTTTGAAGACTGACATGTGAGTATACACTTATTATAAGCTACAACAAAGAAGAGATTTGTTTCCCATATTGTGGGTCGGGAAGGAACTTGGAGCCACAAATCTAAATGCAGGAAGCTCCTTACAAGTTCTGTCGAAACTTCAGATTATAGGTACAGCCTCTCACTGACCAAGGTTTGGACATTAGATGGTAACATTGACCCTTATGAATCTTAAGCATTTAACCACTACAAATTAACTTTTTAACAAGTAACCAACTTACCATTGTTCAAATGGGAATCAGATGACTTTTGATACGTACGTAAGGCATTCCTCTGAAACTCTGATATCTTCAGTGGTCAGCCCTTTCCAATCCTATTTAGTTAATATCTAAATCTAAATTCCACATGTATGATTATGCACTGAAACTCTGGATTTCGCTCATACCCTAGACAAACTCTCAGGACTTGTGTACTCGCTCATATCCAATCTTAACCTGACAAGAAACCACCGCAACTCCATCCAGTCTATTTCAAACGCAGCGAAAGGCCTAATAACATCCATTGGTACGGTCCAAAAACTCTCCTTTTACATTCCCAAGAAGATGAACAAAATTCTGGGATCATTAACCCATTTCTCTATGCAACCAGTGACAAAGTGGGCACGTGTGACCATTGACCCATTTCTCTATGCCAAGGATCTCGATTTTTTCTTAGGGTCCTTTGCAGCCAGAGTTGAACATTGAAAGGTGAACAATTGGGAAACAGAGCCAGGGACGCACTCCAAGGTTCTCAGTACCACCATTTCACCACAGCTTAATCAACCTATTTCACCTTCTTCAATATCTTTTGCTGAGCCAGGAAGACTCTGAGGAGGCTCAAGTTCCTCCTCTTCCTCTTCCTCTTCCTCCTCTTTCATGTATAATCCTAGTTGTTCCAACGGATTACTACTCCCCTGAAGCTTGAAACTGGCCAACCCATTCTTAGAATGATCGGAACTGGTCTCCTCCATGAAACTTGGAGCCTGCTCATCTTGAGCTGCCCTAAACGTTTCAAAATCTTTCATGAAATGGCTGTTCTCGTTGATATCAACAGTTTTCTCCATCTGCACGTAAGCAGAAAACCTGAGTTGCAACACCAAAAGGGTTTGAAATACATAATTGCGAAACTGATATCTCAATCTCACCAGTAGCAATGCCTGACGAGCAGCTTCTCTTTCCAGTTCCCTCTTCCTTTTTGCCTCAGCTGCAGCTGCGGCTTCAGCTTTCCTTCGGGCTTCTTCAGCAGCCTTGGCCTCTGCTTGTAACCATGCTTTTTCTGATATCAAATATGAGCTGGTCATGTTTCAAAGATCCAAAACTATCAAAATAACTTGGAATATCATAATTAGAAACTTTCAAAACCTTCTTTTTGCTGCCGCTCAAGCTCCTCCCTCTCCATTCGAAGTTTCTCAGGATCCCGCTTGTCACCCTAAACTCAACATGTCAGGAATAATAATAGGAGTAGCAACTCTGCACAATTAAAGAGATAAAAAACCATCTTTAGTATTCAGAGAGCAACCTTCTCAAGTGCCTTTTCTCGAGCTTTGAGAATGGTGTCAGCAAATCGAGTTCTCACTAAAACTGCACGATAAAGCTTTTCTGGCGAGACCTGCCTATCAGGTGGAGGATTCTCCGCTATAATAGTATAGCATCACACGTGAGACAATGCCTCAAAACAAATAACAGCAAATCTTCTATGCCTTTATGCTTACCCTCCTGATGGTCACCCCCCTCTGTAATTAGCTCACCCTGGGAACTCAGTTCATCTTGAGGCAATTCATTCACAGATTCTGAACAAGAAAAGGTATCAATTAGAAGAGATAGCAAATAAAGTCCAGGAACAACTTGTAGAAGTAGAAACCTCACTTTTTTGTATGCCCGAGTCTCCAAGATCATTTCTTTTCTGGGCAACAATCTCTCCTGATTGCACATTATCCTTAAGAGCAATAGAAAGATGTTAGCCAAAACCCAAACAAGCGACAAGGGGAGAGAGGAGGAACCACGAGAGAGCATAATATTTTAGTCTCGTCTTCCGTGATGGCCCGCCATTTTATTATCTGGCTATAATAATCCACCAAAATTTTAATATACCTCTGCAGCTTGAGGAGGAACTGAAGCTTTAGCCACATCTGAATCACCGCCAGATGAACTCCCAGAATCTGAATCTGAAGAAAACAAATGAATGCCAAAAAACCATTAACTTGAATGCTACAGAAGAGGGAAACTAGCAATAATCCTACCATATTTGAATTTTTGCCCAAATGTATCTCCCACAAACAGTAGAACTTTTCCAAAAAGGTGTGAGTACATTTGGCAACTAATAATATGTTACTGATAAAGCCACAATCTTATCAACGTTCTTCAATCCCATACATTATTATATTCATGTAAGAAATATTTTATGGGATTACACACTAGATCCCAAGAAAAAAATGAGCAGGATTTTAACAGAGAACTACAACTGGATGAAGAACCTGATCCACTACTGGAGCTATTTGAACCACTGGATTTACTGTTTCTGCAGCTTGTGTCTTCCTTTATATCTGCTGGTGGATAATTCGAAAATGGAGGATCATTTCCACCAACAATATCTATATCTTCATCCACAGGATCATTGCCTGAATAAAACATTATATTTTTAAAACTGGAGACAAATTGCCATGCTGGAAGTACTTATACTTCCTACAACCTTAATATGCATTAATCTAGACTTGAATTACCTTTGCATGGTTGCAATGATGAATTGCTTAACCCAGATTCATTATGAAGCTGAATAACGAAAACCATGTCAGCAATCTGTTATGCACACATGAGCATTGCACAGGAACAATGCACATAGCCAAAGAGCAAAAAAAGCTCCAGAAAACAAAGTGCAAGTGAATATGGAAGAGGGAAGTAGAAACAATCATACCTCCATTTCGCATGGCTCAGCTTTCTCCAAGTTTTTCTGCTTCTGCAGCAAAAAGTCATCCAAAAGCGTTCTCAATTTAAACAATGTATCATCACTAAGAGCATCAATGTCAATCTCAATCTCATCTTCGCCAGTCCGATCAGTACTATAGCAATGCTCTTTTAGGAAGACAATGATGCTTTCAGGCAATTCACCCAGCAATGTCTCCAATTCTGTGCCAAGTTTGTGCTTCTGTTCAGTATTCATAACCCCTCTAACAGGCTCTGACATATTTTCATTTTCACATTGTGAAGTTTTTTTCTTCTTTGCTGGTGGCATATCCACCATCGTCTCCATATGAACACCGGGTACTGGTTGCTCTGATTCCACATCAACAGCTAGAGGAAACTTCTTCTCTATTGCTTTCCATCTCACTTCAAAACACTTACTAAGTGTCTCTGCCATTATATGGACATCGTTTCCGGGAGGGTTATACTTCATTGCATTTGAGAAAGTTAGTCTGACATCAGCAGCAAACCCTACTGGATTTGAATATTGACCTGAAGCAATTTTACTCTTCACCGTTCCCAAATCCATTGGATGCTTGATAACTGTGTAATAATCAGGTATGTTCAATTTTCTTGCATCAACTGGTTCATTAAAAACCCAACCATACTGATGGGTCATTAACCGTTTCAACAATGCTTCACATTGTTTCATCAACATAGCAGTAGAAGCACTAACCGGTGCAGCGAGTTTTGTTTGCTCAATACGCCTAGGAGTACCCTTTTCCATTTTGGCACCATTACGACCAGAAGCAGCCCATTGCTTACTATACGGAGCTGATGCTTCGGGAGATCTACTTAAATCCTCTAATGGAGGCCTCTTTTGGCCATCACTACAACTGCGAATATCATTAGAGGGCGACAATTTAACTGCATGTGTGGTCAAAGAAGCTACTCTCTTCAGAAGGCCCCTGGTGTGTTCAAGTTCCATTTGTAACCTTAGTTTTAAATCTTTCCTCTCTGACCTTGACATCTTTGACAGTGACAGTGCTTTCATTGGAACATTAAAACTGTCAAAACCATCTGCATTCAGACTAATACATTTCCTCTTGGGGGCAAAGGAATCCTCAGATGCTGTCATCTCGGTGTCAACTCGTCCTGAGCTCCCAAGTCCTCCATACTCGTCCATTGTTTCAACCACGTGCCGGTGGTTGGGAACGAAACCAGAGGAATGTCCTTTGGAATATTTCCGTGATTTCCCCATTGGTCGTGACAGCCAACACTTTTTCGATTCCTTCTGTCCAACAAACTCTATAGGAACAGTTGGCGCCATAAGATTAATTTCCAGTAACTGCACATATCAACTTAAAAATTTGTTGTTTAACCCTTCACTTCAATATCAATTTCCAGATTCACAAGGCCAAGTTACTGGTTCACAAGAATTCCCAATTACTCGGGTTCTAAGTTGTTGTTTAACCCTTCACTTCAATATCAATTTCCAGATTCATGATAAGGCCAAGTTACTGGTTCACAAGAAAACCCAATTATTCAGGTTCTTTAAAGTTCAATGAATGAGGCCAGACAAAAATAAAATGTTTCAAAGACAATCCAGTACAGTTCCTCTTTCTCGCATATGTATCCAAGTTCGTAATAAATTCCAAAGCAAAAGGCTTCACTTAACTTCAAACAATCTTCTCTCCTTATTGTGGCCAATAACTCACGCATCAGGATTCCTTTTGTCGCTATTACAAATATACAAACAGTTCCAAGATCTACTAAGCCCCAATCAGCGAAAAGTTCGGAAATTCAAATTCAAACCCAACTCTAAATTGAAAGGCAGAGAAAACCCATACAAGACCAGAGATGACTGACAAAAATACAGCTAAACCTTCAATGATTATCCGAATTAGGGAAAGTCAAGAAAAAGAGGAGAGAAAAGATACCAAAGATCAAGGATAAATACTTACTAGAAGAAAAACCCTAAGCCACTTCGAACCAAAAACACCCCCAGAAACTGAAAACCCTAGATCGAATCGAAGCTAAATAAGCGCGTCGACACGGACAACACCCCAAGACCCCACGAGTCAACGTGTCTCTAAACCCTATAACCCGAGGTTTATCCTCCAGATTCCAATTCAAAACTGGATATCGCGCCTCGAGCCCTTGATTCATACAAACCTCAAGAAAATCTGTAGAAATTAGGAGAGGTCACCACAAACCCTCCTCGCTCGCTATTGTTCTTCTTCTCCGAGATACAAGAGAGACAGAAAGCTGAAGCTCGCAAGATCCATGGGCTAGTTCGATCCTCTACTTATAGGCCCAATCCGCCTCATGGAGCGCCGTCACTAAAGCAATCCCAGCGGTGTACCACCGACACGCCTTAATCGTGTGGTTTAAATTAATCTTTCATCCCCCATCATTTTCGTTATCTAACGGCTGTGGTTATTCCCTGCCGATCGGGATAGAACATGTTGAATTTAAATTAAGGCTTATAGATTATTTAAAAATGTTTTATTTTTTTCAAGTACTTTTTTTTAATCTCCCTCGAGTGGATAATCAGATACACTCGCTTTATCCATAAACACTGTGCTGCGTCAGGGGGGATTTGAAAAGTTTGATGCAGCGCGTGTAACTGTTTATCAATTAAATGAGAGCGGTTTTGCGAGGCTAGAGAATCTTTATCTTGGATTCGAGCCACGCGTCTCTATCGACTTTTTAACCGCCCCCGTACTTCATTTTTACACGAGTTCCGCATTCTATTGTTGTGATTATTAACGTCAAATCAGTCTAATCAGATTAAAATATGCTGGATTTATAATTTTTATTTTTATTTTTATAAACTAATTTTACCCGATAAAAACATAACAATAACAATAACACTTTGATAAAATTCGCTGATGCGGGTCTGAAAAGGTTCAGAAACACATTATTTTACCCTAATTAATAGAGAAATTATTTTTATATGACTCACATGAACAGAAAAAAATAATAATAATAACAATAATAATAAAAAAAACTTCTGAAATAAGCTAGGTAAAAGCTTAGGCTACAAGTATTACTTATTTACAAGTATAAGGTAACTACAAGATGAAAGGATTAAAAGACTTATAGGAACTAGAAGGATTTCCTTACGAATGATCATTTATCTTAATTCTAATACGCTAAAGTTTTCTATTTTGAATCATGTCTTCGGTAAGTTCTAACATTATCACCTACATAAAAATAAATTCTAGTTTTAAAATAAAATGAAAGGACGGACTTTGTGATAAATATTATTATTTTGAATTTTTATTAATTTATTTTAACCTAATTTATTATTGTAAATGAACGTATTAAAAAAATTTAATATAAATTCAATAAGCATTTCTTACAGAATCTAATTTGTAATGATTCACAATAATATTCTAAAAATAAACAAAACTAAAAAAAAAATCATTAATTTTTAGATTGGCCTTTGCAAAGCTTCCCTCAGTTACTCATAATATCCTTTTATTGGCACTAATTAGAGTTTCATGTTCATTTTTGTCCTTTACTACTTAAAATTTGTGATTTTTAAGGTAGACTAGGGGCCATTGAGCCCAGATATAATAAGTTTGGGTTTAAAGCTGATCTAGATCTGCCGTACATTATCAATACTTACCATACGGCCTAGGTTCATTGTCCTTTAAATTTAATTCTATTAATTTTCTCAAACATTTATTTTTGTCTCATCAATATGTCTTTTGTAGCACTCTACGTACGAAATCTTCTCTTTCAATCATGTGTTATTTAATTTTATCAACACATTTATGTAAACTTCATGTATTAGAACAGAAGATTTCATGTGTAGAGTTCTACAAAAGACATATTGATGACTCTGTTCCAATCCTGTATTATTTAATTTTACCTACACATTTATGTGGACTTTACATAAATATGTTAATGAGATTTAATAGAACATAGTTGGAACACCATAATCAGAAAAGAGGATTTGATCCTAACATTCTAACCTGCAATAAAGATCCTCTTTTTATCTAATATAACATTTTTTAAAATTGAAATTTATTAAAAATTATTATGTGAACTTTGTAATTACTTAAATATAAAATAATTAAAATATTTTTATATTATTCTTCAATCAATAGAAAAGATTAACAAATTCATTTGGTATCTCTCCATCTGCTATAGGAAACATTATTGTATTCTTTAATCAATACAAACACGTTTGATTTGTTATCCTTTTGATGAATCGTATTTGTTATCTTTCTTTAAGTTGTTTCGTGCTCTCCCTCTCAATTGTTCTCCCGGTTCTTTTGATAGGGGAGATAGGACTTTACCTGTTCTTAGAACTCTTGATGGTGTGTTTGCCTTTTATTTTTTGGTCGTCTTTCCGAATTTGGATGTGAAGTTATAATACATAATTGGTGTGTTTTGCTCACTATTAGCTTCAAAAGGAAAACCGAAGTCACCTTCATAACATGAGAGAATCCATTTTGCTGCTAAACTAAAAGAAAGTGCAGAATGTGTAGTTCCATCGAATAATCACTTTTTTGTGGTTGTCTATTTACTATGTTAATATACTCAAACCTCCTCTCCTTCATGTACAAAAGTTGTTTTATATAACATGGGAGATGGGCTTGACATCTTTGTTTTGCTAGGCCAATGTTTCAACTACATAGCAGCATTCTTGTTACGAGTCTGCATAATTAAGAAATGCATGAACTGATAATTGATTGCATTGTTCCTCCTTCATAATGAAATAAACAGAGTTTGAGTATGGTAAGTAATGAATTTATAAATGTTATTGATTACTTTAAGGGTCAAATTTTATTAAAAGTTTCAATTATTAGAAAAAGCAAGCTGGCAAACTTACTAGTAAGTTATTGATGGTGAAATAATTTTGTGGTAAGAATTGCAACTACTGATTTAAATCATTCTTCAATGGAGAGTTGTTGTGCTTTAATTTTTTTTGAGCGAGGTATTCTTTACCAGTTTTCTCTTGTTTTATTTGGCTTTTTTAAACCAAGAAAATTATAGATAGTAGATAGATTTATGTTAATGTTCATTTGATAAAAAAATTAAATAATAAGATTGTGTAGAAAATAATAAATAGAATGAACTACCTCTTTGTCATTTGCAAACTTTTAGTCAAGAGTAATTCAATGTTTTAAAATTTAGACCAGAAGTTAAATTGATAAGACAAAAGGTTTAACGTTTAAAAGGTTCAATAAGTATTAAACTATAATAAAATCGGTTAAAATTGAATAAAATTAAAAATTTTAAAATATGATTGAAGGAGATTGTCCTTATCTATCGAAGAATTTGAAATTTAATTGAAAAAAGATATTATTAAATAAAAATTAATTGATTTACTTTGATTTATAAAAATTGATTAGTTTGCGAAACCAATTCATTAATAATAAACTGGTTGATTTTTAACAATAAGGGTTATTAAAGTAAATTTAAACAAAAAATTAAAAATTGAACAAAAAATTAACTAATTCAAGATTTTTACAGTTTAATCAGTCAAACCTATTAAGTTTTTTAATCAATGGCCAAGCCACTGACTTTCTATACTTTTTTCCAGACATAATTTCATTTCTTTATTATGTTTATATGTTTCCTTAAATCATGAACCCCATCTTTCTTTTCATAATTATATCTTTCCTATTTTATGGAAATATCCAAGAAAGAGTAAACATGTAGTAGTAGGAAAATCTCTTACTAAATTCCATACACCAAACTTTTTTTGTTACGATTTACTATACATGAACTATAAGAAAAATACAATTGGTTGACTTTAGACCAAAAAAAAAATCCAAACCATCTATTTCCATACTCCAATAATCAAGTTCTTCCTTTAAACTTGCAAATAGTCCAATAAAAATTTCAATATAATGTTTCTTTCATTCTTTAACTATTTTTGTGTTATTTCTAGGGTAAGTAAGCAAAAGACCTAATAAATAATGTGGGCTTCTTTAATAATGAAAATAAAGATCCCACCAATAAGACTTTATGTAATTTTATTATGTTGCTTTCCATTACTTTCTATTTGTATTTTTCTATAATTTTATTTTGTGTGTAAACTAGTACAAAACATTGACATTGAGATTATTGAAACAATCCAATATCTCGTTCTATTTTTCTAAACTATCCTTTTCTAAACAGTTTTCATATAAATAGCCCTATTTTTATTTGTTTTTGTAGTCCTTTTTTTTCGCTAACAAATTCCAGAGACATTAATACTTCCTATTAGGATAAAATACCTAAGAACACAAGGAGTAAATAGAATCACATATTAACATGCAAGGATACTTGATCTGAGTCTTTGGTTATGAGATTATACCAGGTTTACATGCAACCACCATTCTGAAATAGAGATGCATTTTATCTCGTTAATGGTTGGATAAATGAAGAACAAAAGAATATTAATTAGGTAGGTCTTTAAACAAAATTCAATCAAGAGTGTACTAATATTCATTTAAAGAACAAATATAATAATGCATTGAGGGTTAGATCGAAGAATTTCAAGAACATACTCAAAGAAACAAGAATCGGTCATAACTCCTTCACTATTGAAATTAATGCTAGAGATGAATGGTGGGAAAATATATTTAAGTTAAAATATATCTTTACCTATTGATATATTAAATTATGACTTTTTCTTATGTACATTTTTCATCATGACTCATAAATTCAAAAAAAAGGATGCAAGGAGTTCTCAAACTTGTGTCATATTTTTGGTGATACTACTAAAACTAATTTACATGCACATTTATCAACTAAATCTCCGTCAAACATTATAAAGGAGGAACATATAATTGATGTTGATGAAATTTGCTCATTCGATGAGAAAGATCAAATTGTAAGTTCTCTTTCTAAGAAAAAGAAATCTCCTAAAAAGAAAAAAGCAAAGAAGATATATTCTAGCATTATAGAAAATATATTGATTTTAATTGTTGAATGGTTAAAAAGAAAGAATGATTTACTCGTGAAAAAGTGGTCACAAGATTATTCACTTAAGAGAATGGATTTGAAACTTCATCAGTTAATTAAGAGGCTAATATAATGATAGAATTTTTGAATTCCTTACATGATTTGGGCATCGAGGTTGTGCAGTATAGAAAGCAATGAATTTTTTTTATGAGATCCTCCACTTTATAGAAAGTTTTTTATGAAAATGCCAAATGTAAGGAAGCTAGATTAGATTGTGTCGCTTTACTTATATTTTCATATTATGGTTTGTTAAAGTCTTATTGATTTAAGCATTTTATGTTAAGAACTATTTTATGGTTTGAACCTTTTGACTGAATGTTTGACCTAAAGCAATTTGATTATAATTGATATGAAAGTCTTAAGTTTATATTAAATATAATAATTATTTTAGCATTTGTATTTAAATATTTTATTAATTAGTTAATGTTAGTATTTTAGATACATGGCCTCTTTATCGAATTATGAATTAAATTCAGATGATGAACTAATAAAGGTAGCATTATTTTTCTATCGAGGAAGAAAACAAATATATTCAGTTATATAAACAACCATATAGAACTTCTTTTCTATCAAGTCATGATTGGATATTAAAAATTTTTAATGAAAATTCTACAAGGGCTTATAAGAACCTAAGAATGAGTAAGATAATCTAGAATGAGTAAGATAATCTTCTTGAGCTTATGTGATAAGTTAAAGAGTCTAGAAGGTTTAAAGACAACAAATCATTTGATTATGGAAGAATAAGTAACAATTTTATTGATGATTATAGGATATAGTGAGACAACTAGAGTCAATGGAGTGCACTTTTAATATTAAACCTGGACAATTTCGAAGCATTTTCGCAGAGTCTTATATGCAGTTAGTTGTCTTATAAATAGGGTCATTACTTTATTATCCTTTATCAATAGACCTCTTGAGATTCAACATAATACAAAATCCATTCCATTCTAGCATATTTAATATTTAATTACTAATTTCATAATGCTTTTATATTTAATTAATTATTTAATAGTATTATTTTTATTTTTTATGATTGCATAGTAGCAATAGATAGTACACATGTTGATGCACAAGCTCCAACCTATAAACAAATGTCAAATAGGAGTAAAGAATTGAATCAACCTAAAATATTATGTATTGTTGTTCATTTATTACATGTTTCACGTATGTAATGACTAGATAGAAATGTACTATAAATAACCGGTGAACCAATTTCCTGTGCCTTTATAATACATTATAGTATTTTAAACAAATTATATTATTTATGGTCAATTTTTATTAGCTCTTTGTTAACATTATATTTTTATATGTTTACTAAGTTTTATTTGGTTAACTCAGGCTACAATAATAAATCTAAATTTATGTCATTATATCGAGGTGAGAGATATTATTTACAAGATTATAAAGGAACAGGAAGACCTTAAGGTCTATAAGATTTATTTAATTATATGCATTCTTCATTAAGAAATGTTATTGAAAAATATTTTAGCATTCCAAAAGCAAGATTCTCTATACTTTTGAATATGTTGAGTTATGATATGAAACAAATACATTATTATTACTTATTCTACTATGTATAATTTTATTAAAATGCAGGGATAAAACGATGAATTATTTGAATGTTGTACTAAAAATGAGGAGCAAATTAAGGACAATGTAAATGAAAATACAAGTTCTTAAGTAGAGTATAATATTACTTTAGTACAACTTCATAGTATGTCTCAAAAATAAGAGGAAATTACTAGAAAAATGTGACATAAAAATTCTAATTGATTTTTTTCCTTTGTGATATTAGTAATATATTGTATTAATTAATGTGTGATTTTTAATTATATTAAATATTTATACCTTTTTATTTGTAATGATAGTGAGAAATAAATAATTTAATCACATAATTTGATATATTAAAAATAAGTATATTAAAAATTTAATATCAAAAAATATTATAATTAAAATAGAATGGTAAAATAAACACGTTTTTGTTTTTAATTTTTATTATTAATATTAATCAAACAGATTTTTATTTTTAATTTTGATTAAAAATTTCAATTAATATATTTGTACTTTTTAATAAAATAAAAAATAAAAACAAAACTTGAAAATTATATTTTAAAAAAGTTGAACTAAAAGCCCCTAAACCTATTAGACTCAAAATCATTGCTCAATAATAATTTCGATAGCAAGGGTTATGACAAAAATATCATAGCTTTTATTAAAATTAAGGCAAAATTTTCCCTTACTACTCTATCTTATGTTCTGCCCTAAGACAATTGCAAAGGTTAGCTTCATTAATCTTGTTCTTCGAGTTAGTACGGATATTTTTGTTAGTTTATGTCTTTGTAGTCAATCGGTTGGTTGCAATTTTACGTACGACATTTATTAATAAAGGCATCATTAGCATTTAATTTCGTTAATGGTTGGATAAGTGAAGAACGGAAGAATATTAAAGTAGGTCTTCCAACAAAATTCAATAAAGAGTGTACTAATATTTAATTAAAGAACAAATATAATGCATTAAGGTTAGATCGAAGAATTTCAAGAACTTACTCAAAGAAATAGGAATTGGTTATAACTCCTTCACTAGTGAAGTTAATGCTAGAGATGAATGGTGGGAAAATATATTTAAGTTAAAATATATCTTTACCAATTGATATATTAAATTATGACCATTTCTTATGTACATTTATCATCATTATATGACTCATAAATTCAAGAAAAAGGACACAAGGAGTTTTGAAACTTGTGTCATATTTTTGGTGATACTACTGGAACTAATTTGCATACACATTCATCAACTAAATCTCCATCAAACAGTATAAAGGAGGAACATATAGTTGATGTTGATGAAGTTTGTTCATTCGATGAGAAAGGAGATCAAATTGCAAGTTCTCTTTCTAAGAAAAAGAAATCTCCTAAAAAGAAAAAAGCAAGGAAGATATTTCCTAGAATTATATAAAATATCTTGATTATAATTGTTGAACAGTTAAAAAGAAAAAAGGATTTACTCATGAAAAAACGGTCACAAAATTATTCACTTAAGAGAATGGATTTGAAACTTCATCAATTAATTAAGAGACTAATTTAATGATATAATATTTGAATTCCTTACATGATTTGGGCATCGAGGGTATGCAGTATAGAAAGCAATGAAATTCTTTTTTACAAGATTCTTCACTTTATAGAAAGATTTTTATGAAAATTCCAAATGTAAGTAAGCTAGATTGGATTGTGTCTCTTTACTTATATATTTTTGTTATGGTGTATTAAAGTCTTATTGGTTTGGGCACTCTATGTTAGGAACTATTTTATGGTTTGAACTTTTTGATTGAATTTTTTATATGAATTTCTTAAGTTTATATTAAATATAATAATTGTTTTAGCATTTGTATTTAAATATTTTATTAATAAGTTGATGTTAGTATTTTAGATACATGACCTATTTATCGAATTTTGAATTAAATTCAGATGATGAACTGATAAAGGTATTTTTTTTTTCTATCTTGGAAAAGAACAAATATATTCATTTATATAAACAACCATATAGAACTTCTTCTCTATCAAGTCATGATTGGATATTAGAATTTTGTAATGAAAATTCTACAAGGGCTTATGAGAACCTAAGAATGAGTAAGATAATCTTTTTGAGCTTATGTGATAAGTTCAAGAGTTTTAGAGGTTTAAAGGCAACAAGTCATTTCATTATGGAAGAAAGAGTTTTGGAGGTTTAAAGGCAACAAGTCATTTCATTATGGAAGAATAAGTAACAAAGTTCTTGATGACTATAGGACATAATGAGACAACCAGAGTCAATATAGAACACTTTCAATTTTAAACCTGGACAATTTCAAAGTATTTTCGTAGTCTTATATGTAGTTAATTGTCGTATAAAAAAAGTCATTACTCTATTATCCTTTACCAACACATGTACAATAACCAAGTATGGACTTTGGTGGATGCATCAGATGGTATTGTTCCTATTAGATGCAAATGGGTTTTTAAAAGAAAAACTAACATAGATGGTAATATACACATGTAAAAGCAAGGTTAGTGGCTAAAGGTTACAAACAAAAACTAAGAGTTGAAATCTGGCAAATGGATTTCAAAACAGCATATCATGATTATGAAATTTGGCAAATGAATGTCAAAACAACATTTCTCAACGAAAATTTGCTGGAGGATGTGTGCATGACATAATATAAGGGTTTTGAATCCAAGAGATTTCCTAATCAAGTATGTGAGTTGCAAAAGTCTATTTATGGACTTAAGCAAGTGTCACGGAGTTAGAACATCCATTTTGATGAGACAATCAAAGCATTTGGCTTTATAAAAAAATGGATAAACCATGTATTTATAAGAAGCTTAGTGATGCTATATGTGGATTACACGTTGCTGATTAGAAATGACATACCAATACTCTAGTATGTAAAGATTTGATTGTCCAATAACTTCTCCGTGAAGGATATTGGAGAAGTAGTCTTATTTTGGGAATAAAGATTTATAGGTATAGATCAAAGAGGTTGCTTGGCTTATTATAATTCATGTACATAGATAAAATGCTAGCATGGAGAATTTCAAAAGGGGATTCTTACCCATGTTGCATGGGATTTTTCTCTCACAAAGTATGAATCTTAAGACATAAGATGAGAGAGATAAATTGATTGTGTTCCATATGCTTCGAAAATTGGATCGATCATTTATGCGATGCTATCTACTAGACCAAATATCTCTTATTTTTTAAGCATAACAAGCAGGTTTCAAGCCAATCTTGATGATTGTCACTCGACGGTTGTGAGAAATATTTTAAAGTACTTAAGAAAGACTAAAAATATTTTGTTGATCTATAGAGGAGTTGAATTAAGAGTTCAAGGATATTTAGATGCTATTTTTCAATCATATCTAGATGATAGGGTACATCTTCACTCTATATGGTGGTGTGATAAGTAGTTCCAAACAACTAACCATTGCAGATTTTATGACCGAGGCAAAGTATATTTCAGCGTCAGAGGCGACAAATGAAGTGGTTTAGATCAAGAAGTTCATCACTAAACTTAAAGTGGTTCCTAGCATTATTGAGCCTATAATATTATACTGTGACAACAATGACGCCATTGCATAAGCAAAGAAACCAAAGTACATCAATGATCCAAATATGTACTCAAGTAATTTCACTTGATTAAGGAGATAGTGGAGTGGAAAAACATAGCATTAGAGCGATTTCTTACTGAAAAGAATCTTACAGATCTTCTCACTAAATCATTCTCTCAAAAGATACATGATCGACATATAGATAAATATGGTATTAGGTACGTAGGCGATTGACTTTAGTACAAGTGAGAGATTGATTGACTGTAATTTTATGTATGGAATTATTATTTTAATTAATTAATACATTCTTTATCTTTATGTATTATGTTAATTACATGTAATGTTTTAATGTTAAAGGTAAAATCCTTAGAATAATTACTATGTAATTGAAATTATAATAAGATCATAATTATAAGATTCGATTTACATTTATGTATTATTCCTAAATTGATCCTAGCTATAATTTCTTCAAGAAAGGATATTGATAAAACAATAAAATTAGCACACATTATGTTTCTTTCTTATGAAAAAAGTAATCAATTTCATAAATTAACGCATGAAGATATTTAAACAAACATGTGAGTACTTATTAGAGAATAAGTTCACTAAACTGACTCAATTATGAGAATCCCAAATGGAATAATACTTGTGTCTATGAATTTCCTCATTATGGTGATTGTATAATTGATCCTTGGACTCGATATCAATGTCTCTCATGTGAGAATTACTTTATTTTGATGTTATTTATGATCTGTCCTATTTAGCGTAGCTCAGTCAATATTACCTGAATACACTATTAACTATATGAAAAAAGTTAATAAAAAATTCTTCACCTTAAATTAATTATCGAGAATATTCAATTGTTCATGATTAGTAGTGATTTAAAAAATTCTCTGACAAGAGTGAATTGACATTTAAAAGTATGTTTTTAAATATCAACTATAAATTAATTACTAATTAACAAGAATGAACTTGATTGAATTTAAAATAGTAAACACTATGTTCATACTTTGTCCAATTGAAATATTGGATGACAACAGGATTGAATTATACATTATAACCACATATATAGGTTAAGTCAAATTACTTTGACATTCCTAATATTTAAGTAATCATAACATATTGCTAGACGTCAATCTTAATCTATAATTTAGGAAATTAAATTCTAATTATGAATTGGAATTATCATTTATAATCGTTGCGAACATATTAGGAACCTAATAGGTTACATAAAGAACAATTAAAAAGAGAAAAATCAATCTTAATTAAATTAGATTCAATTAAAAAATTTAAGAAACTTAAAATTAAATATAAGATTAATTTTATTAAAATTAAATTAAATTAAATTCAAATAATTAATTTTAATAAAAATAAAATCCTA
>JAOQMM010000006.1:20133984-20152621 GCA_027563515.1 Erythroxylum platyclados
TTGTACGAACAGCACTTGCTTTATGCTCAACTGTCTATATAATGACAAGCATCTTTGGATTCCTTCTTTTTGGTGATATCGCCGCCGCCGAGACTGGTGGTGGTGGTGGTGGCGGCCATTTCCTCCGATTCCGACGAACTAGAGCTTTTGGCAGTGGGAGAATTTGAGGGACAGTGATTGGAGTTGTTTGATGTTGAGGAAGGAGAAAGGGGTCTGGGCATCAAGAAATTTTCCAAGAAAATACTAACAAAATTATTATTTCATTCGGACATATAAATCTTTTGTTTGAGAACTTGCCGGCTACTCTTGTTCTTGCTTATTTGAAGTCGTAAGCATTGAATCTCTAACAAAAGCGTTTCTGGATAAAGATGTAATTTCCTACAAGTCAATGATATTTATTATTTAGTCGCGACTTCAAAAAGATTTATCAAATTAATTATATAAATATCCTTTCAGTTAATTATGAATTGTAAACATCATTTATTAATAAAGTTCCAACTGAAAGGGAAATACGAATCATTACATAATAACATGAGTGACTGATATCAAGTAATTCAATTTAATTATCTTTGTGATTTATTTTTTAAATTAAATTATCAAATACCTATTTATATTTAATTATTGATTTTAAAAAGACATTTTAAAAAAACAATCATCGATATACGCAGTCTTTCTTATATTTTTTACAAAAAGATTATTTTCGTAATTTAAACTTGTGACTTTCCGGTCACAAATAAGTAACTTTTACTTATTAGTATTGTTAAATAAAAAATAAATAAATTTATGATATCTTTTTTATTAAATAAAACTTATATAATAATTTAATTAATATGTACCATTATTATACAAGAGGTTATTGACTTTATCCTTTTTAAATGACCGAATCTTGCCTCTATGGCTAAACATATGAGTTGTTAATTGTTAAAAAAAAATAGTTAAACAATAAGGGCTCTTTGAAATTAATAGTTAAATATAGAGTAAGACTTAATATTTTTTTAAAACTTTTGAGAAATGAAGTTAAAAAGGATCAAACTGAAAAACTAACAATGTATTTAACCTGAACAAATAATATTCGAGTTTAAATTCATACAAAAGAAATTTGTTTTTTATATCAATGCTTTAAAAACCAAACTAAAAGTTAAATTGATAAAATAAAAGGTTTAACGTTTAAAAGGTTTAACCAGTATTAGATAGTCATAAAATTGGTTAAGAATTAAATTAAATTAAAGAATTTAAAATATGATTGAAAAGATGTCTTATATATCAAAAATTCGAAATTTAATTGAAAATTTGGAAAATAAAGATTAATTGATTTGTACAAACTTATTAATGTATGAAAATTGACCTATTAATTAATAAATTGATCAATTTTAAAGCAAATCAAATCGAAAAGTTGAAAATCGAATAAAATAGTTAAAAAATTCAAAGTTTTTTACGGTTGAACCGGCCAAACTGATTGAGTTTTTAAGTCATTATTTTATGTAAACAAAGTAAATCCTATGTAAATTTAGGTTAATTTTGGTAGTTAAATAATCAAATTTTAATTATATAACTATGTAATTCAAAAGTTGGTTATGAAACACTCTCTGCTTATGAAATACAAAAAAAGATACAATAATATCTAAAAAGAATCACTCATCACTCAATCAAACTGTAACACCTAATTTAAATGTTACAATTTGATTATTGTCAAATAACCTTTGTGCAACAGCTGTTGGTTTGCACAAAACAGTTAGTGTGAATACAATTAATTTCGATGGAGGAGAGAAGAAAGAAATGGTAAGAGTATGTTCTTGTCCCCACTCAAACCAAGACCGTGCTTGGATACGTTTTGAATTAGTCTTAGGAATTTTGTTATTTGTCTCTGTTTACTTCGATTTTATACCTTAAATCTAATTAGTACCATAAATTATTTAATGATAATTTTATCAATAATGATTTAAAACTAAATAAAGTATAAAAATTAAACTGATACATCTATAAATTATTTAATATCGAACTAAAATTATAAAATTTGACATTATAAGTAACCTGCTAACGTTGACCATGAATTTGACATTATAATAATACATATGGGTAGCTAATGACCCAGTAAAAACATTTTGACCATTGATTAACATTAAATTGCTAAAAAATTTAGTATAGTAGTAAACATGAACTTCAAAAGCATTTTCTTATATTATAAAATGATTTATTTAAAAATATTTAAAATTCTTATATTAAACGCAAACTAAATCCGATTTAACATAATAATTTATTGTAATTACCTTTATATTATTAATTTAAAAAAATTTAATAAGTTCACTTAGATGAGTTATTATAATAGTAATATTTAATCACTTTACTTTTAATATATATATATTTATATTTTTTTAATCAAAATTTAAGAGAATATATATTTTTAGAAAGTTGAAAATTTGAAGGAAATTTTTTTGTAATACTTAATTTTAATATATTTAAATTTATTTCCGAAGACCAAAGTAATGTTTACGTTCACTGACGGTTAGGAAGTTTCGTATCTGGTTTTAACTGATTGATTGCCCCAGAGGAGCAACATTTGTGCGATCGTCAAAGCCAACCTCCGCAAAACAAACAAAACAAAGCCAAGTTGTCTTCAACCTTGCAAGATCTAGCAGCCCTTACTGACCTTTATTACTTTCATTTTCCTCTCCCAAATTAAACATTTTGATTTATAGTATTTAATTTTATAAATTATTTTAATAATAATAATAAGAAGAAGAAGAAGATTCAAAAACCCTTTTTAAATTTTTTATTTTTCTAAATTAAATATTTTAATTTTCTTTTTTATTTAACTATTTAAATGAGTCCTTAAAACAATAAACTAAAAATAATGGAAAAGCGAAAAGTTTGAGAAGAAGAATGACTGAAGGAGACCTAACCTACTTGGATGATTCACTTGTCAAATCATATGCCCATCTTATCCCATAAATGCTTTGGACTTCCTGTCTTCCTTCCAAAATTTGATCGGTTAAGCCTATGGCCTTTGGATGAATCGGTCCAAGACGGGAACGTTGTTTTCTGCTCTCTGTGGAATTTCTTTTTTTTTTCTTTATTGCACGTTACCTAAGCAATCTGCTTCTAATATTAACGTCAAACTCTTTTACTTTGCAATGGATGGGAGAAAATAGAAACCTATTAATTTTATGCTTTTACCCTGTAAATTTTAATATTTTTGACAAATTAAGAAAAACAAAGTTTAAATAGTTTGAATATGTTAAGATGAGATACAGTGAGAAGATGAGAGAAATATTTAAAAACTGTAAGAAAAAAAAAAGAGACCTAAGAAGAATTGAGAGAGATGATTAAGAATGATACGATAATGTTGAAACTTACCAAAGATATCAATAGAAAACTTTGACGTATTAAAACATCGATTAAGGATCCCTCATGAAGAGATCTTTATAGTTCTAATAATTCTTTTAATTTTTTTTCCTATTATAGTTAGCCTAAACTTATAAATATGTAGTACTTTTAATCTAAGCCTTAGTTTTCCTTCCCAGCTTGATTAGTATTAGTATTAGTATTTTTTTTTATATAGGCCATTTGGAAATAACATTTTTACTAGTTAAGAATAAAGCTGTGTATTATTGAATTTTTTAAATTTCGCGTGTTAACGAGATTTCTACTGAATTGTTGTTGTTGTACCCATAAAATTTAATTATCCAACATTAACTTCTGTTTTGGGTTTTAGAAAAGCAAAAACAATTCTTGGATTAATAGTTAATTTCAACTGAAACTACGAAGTACATGGAAACTGTGAATATGAATACTTGTAGTAATTATGAGTAGTGCGAATATAATTCTAAATAATAATAATAATAATAATAATAAATTTCACATAATTATATTGTTGTGATTACAATTATAATTGTAATTATCATTAAGGCAATTGTATTCATTTTAAATTTTAATTTTAATATATAAATATATTAGTTTTTTGTTATTTAATTTTTATTTCAATTTTTAAAATTTAAAATTATCACTTATTACTCTTTAACATTATTTAAATATTATATAACTCATATGTTATATCTTTTGAATTATTTATCTAGATTTAACCAAAATTGATGTCTTAAAAATTTTAAATTATAGTAAAAATATTATTTATATTTATAAATAAGTAAAAAATTAAAAAGATATAACAAAATTTTAATAAAATTTAAAAAGATTTTTTTAAAAAATATAATAATTAAATAAACAAAGAATTCAATACAATTAGTTATAATTTTAATTATACAAATTTAAAGAAAATTTATATTTAGAACTAGAAATATGGAACATAATCCTAAAGAATTTGCACTAGAATCCGAGATTTCTTGGATCTAATAGTATGAAAAGCGACAAGGGATTGGTCTTCTAATCGGGCAGCTAATCCGCGTCCCGATCGCGTAATTTATTCAATTAACATTTTCAGACAACTTGCCAAGTTTGTATAATTACATTACGTGACGTTTGTTTTACTTGTCCGGGATTAGGTGGGAGCAGTAGCTAAGTCTTATAACCAAGACTTTCCAAATTCGTTGAAGAATGGTTGGAGTCTGACTACGCGAAGAATTAGGTTTCACCACAAAAATGCATAGTATTTTCAGACAACCGCCCTTTGCGACAGCTTTTAACTTATACAAATAATCTTTTTCTAAAAATATATTAAAAAGTCAAACTAATAAAAATATTTGTCTTTTGTCTTATAATTTTCAAATTTTGTTTATATGCATAACATGTAAAAGAAAAAAACAGTTTTTTAAGTAGAAAACTCCATCTATTTCTCTTTTAACTGTACATTTGACGAATACTACTTTAAATAAATTACTTAAAAAGGTGCATTTCCCAGGTAACTACATGTTGGACTCCTGCTCCTGTGCCTTGTTGCATCTGGATTTTCATTCATTGCTCGGTTGTACTATAAACCGTAATTAGCATAGCAAAAGGCAAAAACAGAATGTAGCTGTTTCAACTTTCAACCTCCTACCACACGACTATAATTATGTGTAGTGCGTCTGCAACCTCCGTGCCCCTTCTAACGAGCTTGGATTTTCACCAACTCTCGTTCGGCACTTGAGTACGCTCTCGTTCTCAAGTCAGTCTTCTATACGAAACACTTTGCTAAAGAAAAGAAGAAATGTAAGAGAATGTAAGAATACTTCTATTAAAGCAAAGTGTTTCGTGTAGAAGGCTGACTTGGGAACGAGAGCATACTCAAGCGCCAAACGAGCGTTGGTGAAAGTTCAAGCCCGTTATAACCTTCATGAACTAATGGGTCGTATTGCTCAGCTCGTGGTCATTTCAAGGATCGTCTCACCATGTTGTCAACTGTGATACAAATCATCGGAAGTCGAGAGGGAAAATTTGACTTACCAAAAATGGGACGAGGTATTCTCTTCTAATTAATCAATTCTTACTTTGTTCATCTTTATATAAATGTACGATATATTGTTTTTCCAATGGTTAAAATTATTAATTATTTATTTATATTTAAATTTAATTAAATAATGTTAATTATTATATCAAATTAATTATAAAAATATAAATTAATCATTTTTCTACATATTAGAGTTTTGTAATTAATATACGCAAAATAATTCACCCAAAAGTATCTATAATATATTCAAAAATAATTAATGCATTGATAGTATAAATATGATTATTTTTATTTATGTTTATCCTTATTATTTAAGAAATTATCCTCTTTGATTACTATTCAAAATTTTGAATTATATATATGCATGTTATAATACTCTTAACTATCAGATATGCTTCAACATATACAATCTTAATTAGTACTGGATTTTACCTTATCAGATACAAGCATAAACTATAAAAATATATAAAAAGAAATATACATTCTCATCATCGTGTTTTTGCACATCTTTATGGTGTCAGAGCAACAAACTAGTTCTTCATAATACTCACATTCTTCTTAAAAATACCTGAAACACATATACCTAACCAAAATCTAAAAACATAAAAAAAATAAAAGGAACACACACATACACAGGCAACCAGCTAAAATCTAGAAACATAAAAAAGTCACATACATACACATGAAGCTATAGTTCAACCACATCACCAATTTTCAAACTACACAACTAGATTCATTGAATTACCTTCAAGCAATTCTCATCACCTATGATCTTTTGAGTTATGTCAATGACATTGTCTTCTCACTCGACATTAATCTCTCATCTTTAAATTATGTTAAATGACAGGAATTTGACAGATTGGTCTACTGCTTCTTCATTGCCTCCTTATCTAGCTCTATTATAAGACTCGCTCTCAGCTCTCACACAGCTAGTGATCTTTGGGTCAAGTTGGAGAGCCACTTCATGTTGCAATCGAGCTCTCAACGCTCCCTTCTGCGGGGTAAACTTCACATCTTCAAGAAAGGAGACAATTATATCGCTAATTATCTCACTTTAATCTCCACCACTACTGAGGAGCTTCCAACAATTAGGGACTAAATCTTTGACAAGGATCGTGTTCCCTTCACCCTTAATAGGCTCCTACTAGATTACAATTCCTTCATCATTGTCGTGGAGTATTATGAGTTAGCCATCACCTTCACCTAACTTTGGGCTAAACTCCTTATTCATGTCTTACCATGCTCGTGCTCCACCAGACACAACTCACACTGCCATCTGTCAGAGGATGCTCCTCCCATTATTTAAGTGGCAGCAACAACTTCATAGAACAACGAGGATGAAATGTCCATCATCGCAACCTTAATGTTGAATGGGACATGGGCCCTTCACTTTAGATTGCTTGTATGGGCCTATTAATTCCTTACTTGAACCATAAGCCCACTTCTAGCCTTCACATGGACCTCCTTCTTACACTGGACTAGCTCAAACCTTTTCTCCAAATTCCCACCAGGCCCAATTCACCAATCCTCATCATTTTCCCATGTCTAATTATCACACAAGACCTTCTACTTAGTGTTAGATTTGTTAGAAGGGAGGTCATATAGCTACGAATTGTTTCTTTTCATACTTGAAATCTTGAAATTGTCCACTTACACATTTAACTGATTCCAATACACTTTCTACAATTTTTATTTCCCTTAATCTTTAACCTTCATCTAATAATTCCCCTCTTACCTCCAACACTATTACTGAATGGCTTCTTGAAATTGGTTTCACTTCTCACACATGACCCCTAATCCTCAGTTTGTAGATTCTATAACTTCATACATTGGATCCAACCAAGTCATTGTTAGTAATGGTCAAACTCTTCCAATTTCTTCTACTGGTATTCTCATTCTTTCCTCTTACACCTATCTACTTCACCTTAATGATGTTTTAGTTATTCCACATCCTACTTCTAATATTCTTTCTGTTACCAAATTTGTTAAAGATAATTCTTGTATTATTGAATTTAACTCTTATGATTATATTGTGAAGGATATGAAAACCAAGATACCACTACTTGTAGGTTCCATCCACAATAATCTATATCCCATGATGGTTCTTGTCTACTTCAACAATCCACTTGCTCTTACGGTCACTTCTGGTTCACTCTCCTTATGGCATCAAAGACTTGTTCATCCCTGCTATGCCACTTTATCCAACTTATCTCTTGTCTTGTCTAGGAAATCAAATATTTTAAATAATTATACCTCCTGTCTTCAAGGAAAAAGTACTTGACTTTTATTTCTATTTTCTACTCAAATCTCTACTATACCTCTCCAACTTGTTCATTATGATATTTAGGGACCCTCACCATCCTTTTCCTTTTCTAATAATCGTTATTTTATTACTTTTGTTGATTATTTTAGTTGCTACACATGGATCTTTCCTTTAAACCATAAGTCTTAAGCATTTCCTCAATTTCAACAATTCAAAACCCATATTGAAAATTTATTTTCTACCACCATCAAAACATTTCAATGTGATGGAGCTCTTAAACTCATCAAAGATGCCTTTGTTATCACATCTCTTGTCCTCACACTATGCAATAAAATGGTTTTGTGGAATGCAAAATACGTCATATTACAAATATTGGCCTCACCCTCCTTATCCATGCCTCTCTCCCCAAATCTTTCTGGTATGAATCCTTTCTCACTACTGTGTATCTTATCAATTTATTACTCACTTTTGTTCTTCACAACAATTCTCCTTATGAACTTCTTTTTCATACCCCTTTCTCACTTTCGAGTCTTTAGTTGTATATGTTTTTTCCTTTTCAAGATCTACTCATCTTGGCAAACTTAGCCGTAAATCTACCCTAATGTTTTTTTTGGTTATTAATCCCACTAGAAAGGCTATCACTATTTTGAAGTATAAACCTCTAAAATTTACATTTCTCATCACGTTGTTTTCTTAAAACTGACATTTCATATGCCAAAGTCTCTAAACCTATCTCTCTACCTTCTCCATTATCAATCATTTTACTCTCACCAATTCCATCCCCTCTCCTTACCCACTTAGTAACTCCTCATCCTCCAGTGCTTCTTCTTCCCCTACCCTCTATCCTCACCCTACACTTATATGTCTCTCACCTTTCCAAACTATGTTACTTATTCCACCATTGCTACATCACCTGATCATATTTCCTTCATAAAGAATTTTTAGTAATTTAGTAATTCATGGAATAAGAAGTTTGAGCACTAAAAGGTAAGTTAAATTATTTTATGAGAGAGTAAATATAATGAGAGTAAATTAGTATTTTTAGCCAAATATATTTGTATATCCAAATAATATGTATGTGTTTGATTAGGAATATTTATTTACTTATAATTGATTATCATTGATATTTAAAATATGATAGTATATTATAGTATCTGCCTATAGGGGAACTATAATATACCTTTAATTGTTATTTTGATTCCATAAATGAAATTAAATATAAATTAAGCATTCATGTTTTGCAGTTGTTTCTCTTTATTCGCAAACTTTATTTAATACTATTTTCAATGGTTTAATTTCTCTAAATAGATTGTACAAATATAGTTTCACTCAAGTATTTTAGAATTTAACTTAGCGCTATTGAAGGATCAATCATCCACTCTTATGGATATGAATAGTGAGGAAAAGAAGTCATACCATAAGGCATAGGAGAATTCTAATATATTAAGATGTTTATGCAAATAACTATTGGTGATAACATTAAGACAATTATTCTAAAAATTGAAAGTACACAAGAATAATTAAAGTTTGTTGAAGAATATTTTCATTTTATAGTTTAGTAATTTGTTGGTACCTTTATGACAAAACTCACGACCATGAAGTTTACTAAGTTGTGACTTATGTAGGACCATATTACTGATATGACTAACATTGCAGCAATGTTAAAGACACTAGGAATGACTATGGATGACTCCTTTATTGAATTATTTATTTTAAAGTAGATGGACCTTTTCAAATAAACACAAATATTATGAAGCAAAAGTAAGATGTTAATGAAATGTCTGGTAAGCTTTACTCAAAAGGAAGTAAGACTGAAGAAACAAGGGAGTTATTCTGTCAACCTAGTGCATCAAAAAACTAGTAAAGGACTGAAAGTAAAAAGTTTAAGAAGAAGAAGTCACCTGTTAATGCTACACAAGCAAATCAAAAGGAACAAAGAATAGATAAATATAGATTATGTAAAGTTAGACACTGGCAAAAAGATTACAAAGAACAAAAGGCTTAGCTAAAAAAGAAAGGTAAATATTATTTTTCTATATTTTTCAGATCAAACTTATGTGAAGTTTCTCTAAAATCTTGTTGGTTTAATATTGATGCTACTACTCATACTTCTAATATGATGCAGGGATTTATGATCTAAACTATAAACCTAAATAAGACATTTCTCTTTATAGGAAATTGAATGAAGGCTTCATTTGAAAACATATGGACTTATTATTTGATCTTAAGTTACGATCATCAACTAGATCTTTTAGAAATTCTTTATATACTTTTAATTTCTAAGAACTTAATTTCTATTTCAAAACTTGATGTTATCAGGTTTAAAGGAGATTTTGGACATGGTTGTTTTAATTTATTTATTGGTTATGTTGTTCTTATTGATAATTTATATAAATTGAAACTTAATAATAAATTTATTGAACCTTGGCTTATTGTTCATGGTAATATTGGAATTAAATGTAATAAAGTAGATGGCAAATCTGTTTACTTGTAGCATAAATGGTTAGATCACGTATCCAAATAAAGGTTACAAAGATTAGTAAAAAATGAGATTATTCTAAATCTAGATTCTATTGATCTAAGTATATATGTGGATTGCATTAAGGGAAATCAAACTAAACATGAAAAGAAAGGAGCCAAAAGAAGTACTCAACTTTTTAAGATTATACACACTGATATTTACGAACCATTTGTTGCTCCATCTTTTGGTAGAGAAAAATATTATGTTAACATTATTGATGACTTCTCATGATATTATTATATCTATTTGCTTAAGAAAAAATCTCAGTTAATGGATACCTTTGAGGTATATATAAATGATATTGACAGGCAATTAGACAAAAAGGAGAAAATTGTAAGATCTAATAAACGGGTGAATATTATGGGAAATATGATGAGCCAAGATGATGCCAGGTCTATTTGTAGCAAATAGTGTGTCAGAAAGGCATAATATAACATTGATGGATATGGCTAAGAGTATGATGAGTAACTCCTCATTATCTAAATCTTTGTATAAATAAGCCATTAAAACTACTATATATTTATTAAACAATATCATTAGAAAGATAATTCCAAAAGCTCCTTTTGAACTATAAACTAGGAGACCTAGTTTGAGACATCTGCATATTTAGGGTTGCCTAGTAGAAACAAGGATCTATAATCCACATGAAAGAAAATTAGATTCTTGAACGATTAGTGGTTACGTTATAGGATACCTAGAAAACTCTAAGGTCTCGTTAGGTAATCAATAATGAAGGAATCAGAAAATAAAAAAAAAAGGAATTGTAATGGAAAGTGAGAATTGGAATATAAATGAAATTACTGATTTTATGTGTTTGGTATGATATTAATTAGGAATGGCAATGGGCCGGGCTGGGCCGATTTTTTGTCTGGCCCGGCCTGGCCCACCCAAGCCCATGGCCCGCGCAGGCAGGTGGGTGTCGGCCCGTGGCCTGACCCAGTTACGGGCTAATCGGCCCGTGGCCCGCCCATGGGCTGGCTCGGTTCTTTTTTTTTAAAATTTTTTAACAAACAAAACGACGCCGTTTTGGTCGTGAGAGGCGGGCCGAGCCAAAGTTGCCAACCCTAATATTAATTAAAGTTAATAGTTATGCTAATATTTGTTATTGAAAATTAAAAATGATAGTAAGAAATTTTTTACTCATATTTAGTTAGTATATGATTTATTTTGTAAATAATTAATTATAATATTTTATATCTTATAAATAATTAATCAAAAAAATTTCAATGATTTATAAGGTTATTAATTTTTAGATAATTATAAATTATTTTATGATAAGAATAAAAATACCAATGAAAATAAATAAATAAATTATTAAATAAATCAATATAAAAGATTGGGATATGTGATTTTGAAGATAATATTTTCATAAGAACCAATATCTTGACAATATCTTAATACTATTTTGATAATAACTTGATAATATTCTAATAATATATTTTATCTTTTATTCCCGATATTTAATTCCAGCTTATACCCACACTCCTCTTAAGAATAAAAGTTCAGGATTATTTAAAATTCATTCTAGTTTTGTTATTCCTTGTTTTATCTATTACCAGTAACCAAATAACTAAAAGTTAGGGAATAAAAGTTGCATAACCAGTAACCAAATAACTAAAAGTTAAGGAATAAAAGTTGCATTTCCATTTCTAGCTCTTTATTATTGGTTACCGAATAAGACCTAAAAGATTTAGGTTTTATTGACTAAATCATAATCCTAAAACTGTGGAAACTGAAAATGTTAGATTCATTAAGAATGGTAAAGTTAGTGGGAGTAATGAATGATCAAATATGGATATCGAGGAAGGGTAAATGTTCCTTCATTAATAAAGGTATTTTCATCTATAGTTGTTCCAAATATTATTCCAATAGTTGATAAAAACCTTGGGCAATATTGAAAAATATTCTTATGAACAAATATACTCGTAAGGACTAACTTACAATCACTTGTTATACATAAACCAAA
The DNA here is from genome assembly GCA_027563515.1 of Erythroxylum platyclados. Taxonomy (NCBI): domain Eukaryota; kingdom Viridiplantae; phylum Streptophyta; class Magnoliopsida; order Malpighiales; family Erythroxylaceae; genus Erythroxylum; species Erythroxylum platyclados. The sequence goes on from JAOQMM010000006.1 coordinate 20,146,115, forward strand.
AGAAATAATAACTTTCAGAAGATACCAAATAGAAATAAAGTCAACTGTTTGGAATGATTATGTGGTATAATTACAAGAGTCAAATGTTGATATTATAATCAATAAAGACTTGTTTCATTTTCATAAGGCATAGAATGGGCAGAGTAAAAAATTGATTGAAGCCATAAAAGATGAACTAAATTCCATGAAAGACAACAAAGTTTAAGATATCGTTGAATTACTAGAAGTAAATAATAAAGTTGGGATTAAATAGATTTTTAAAACTAATTGCATCTTAAATAAAAATGTTGAATAATATAAGGCTAAATTTGTTGCTAATGGTTATATCAAAAAAGGTGTGTATTATAAAGAGACATTTTCACCTGTCTCAAATAAAGACCTATTAAGGGATATAATAGCATTGGTGGCTCAATATGATTTTGAGTTACACCAAATAGATGTGAAGATGATCATTTTTAATATGGATCTTGAAAATAGGAATTTACCTACGAACTTGAGATTTCTCAAAAAAAAAAAAGGTCAAATAGTATGTAAACTTAAGAAATAAATATATAGAATTAAACAAACTTCTTGATAATGGTATCTTAAGTTCCAATAATATTACGACATCTTTCAATATTCAGAAAAATACTATTGATCGATATATATACTAAAAAATTAGTAGGAGTAAGTTTGTTTTTCTTGGTTCTATATGTTAATGATATCTTGCTGCTAATCATTTGCATAATTAATATACAATCACCATAACTCATATTTATTATTTTATCATACAAAGTTACTTATTTTGAGATTTTAGGATTTATTTTTCGTGCATTTTAAGTTATATTATTTAATTTTATGATTACCTTATCATTAGCCAAAGTGAAAGAATATTAGAATATGACTAATTATTATAATAACAATTTATTTTTGTTTAAACCCAATTTAATAATTAAATAGCTATACTTTTAATTATTAAATCTATACTTTTCCTATCCATTAGGTTTATAATTGGAATATATAAACTAATTTATCAAAACATATGTAAATATGAAGGGATTAAGGGAAAGAAATTAATTTATTTGAAGGTTTGAGATAGGTGAATTTTGGTGATGTTCTTGTATGCACCTAAATTAAATCATAAATTCCTTCAATAAAACAAATGCAATATAGAAAAGTAAGAATCGATCTAATGAGGAATTCTAGTTCACCAGTCATTATGAAAAAGATATTTAATGAAATAAGGGTTATAATGATACAAAATTGTAATAAAGAAAATAAATTGAATTTTGTGAATAATAAAAAGAGAATTATCAATAAGATAAACCTTGGTTTATGGTCGCTTCCACTACTTGATCATCAATACTAAAAACATAATTATTGCATCAATCATATATTCAACATGATATTAAATACATGTCTTTCCTTAAGATTATTTAATCAAAAAATCGTAATTTAATTAAAATTTATTATTTAACAACTTTAAATACGATCCAAAATTTAATTAAACAATATCTTTAAGAAAAGAAAGAACACCAAAGTAAGATAACAAAAAATTTGTGATTACATTTAATCTAGTTGAATACTTTCTTAAAAGTTAATAATTTCTGATGCAACGAACTAAAATTCTAGTGCTACAAAGATTAAAAGAATTGAAAATAAAGATTAAAAGAATTGAATTTTTACATATTCAATATTTAATTTAGAAGATGATCATTTCAATCAATAACTAATCACACACATTAAACATCAATAAAAACAAAAACAAAAACACTGAAACATAATTCAAAACCAACAACAAAAATAGCAGTAACAATAACAACAATCCAGTAAAAATTTCACTAATACATCGGGTCTGGAGAATCTAGTAGTATATAGCCTAATACCTAACTAATAGAGAGGTTGTTTTCGAATGACCCTCATAAAAAAATAAAATAAATATTTAATAAATAAAATATGAAATAATTAGCAAACTAAATAATAATAATAATAATAATAATAATAATAATAATAATAATAAGACTAAGTTGGAAAAAGCTTAGGCTAAGTCCCTAAGAAGTAAGTACTATATATTTAAAATTTTAGTCTAAATATAAAAAGAAAAGCTAAAAGACTTATGAGAACGACAAAGACTTTTTATGAGAGATTCTTCATCTGCATCCTAGTACATCAAAGTCTTCTATTACGAGCTATGTCCTTAGTAAGTTACAACAATGTCGTATCATTCTTAATCACGTCCCTGCAAACCACTTAAGCCTTGTCTTTCTTAATTTTCAATGATGTTAGTCACCTTTAATTTATCCCTTACCATTACATTCCTGACCTTATCTCTTCTAGTAAGATTGCACATCTAACATAGCAACCTCATCTCTGTCACCATTAACTTATAACTATGCACCTATTTGATGTGTCAACATTCCACCCTGTCGAACAGGGTCAGCCTAATCGCTAAAACACTTCAATATACGAATAAATGAATTATTTAACAATAAGACCCAATTATCTCCCAATCTTCAAAGTTTCAAAGGCTTCCACTTCCTTCAACTAAGATAAAGAAGATTAGCCAACAATAGTCATGACTATTACTAACTTTTGATTAAGAAAAGCTACTTTAATGTTTACTAAAGAGAGGAAAAGAAAACTTTATGGAAAGCTAAAAAGTGCGGATGAAGCTTATTATGATCTTCTACCTTTCTTTGGCTCTTTTTATAGCCTCTTTCATCTTAGGTTTATTGATATGGAAATCTTTTTGCTGTGATTCTTTGAATCACACCAATCATTAATTTCATTGATTTCTACTCAAATTTGGCAAAGATAAGGTTCAAACAACTTTTAACACATTTTTCTATTGCAAATTAGAAGTCGTAAAGTTGTAATTTTCATTGAATGTGTCTATATCTAAAATCACATAAGACAGTTTCACTAAACTTTCAACTTAATTCTAATAAGCTAATCCAAATATGTCATTTAAACGATTTGTCAACATAATTTTCTTTATTCCCCCATTATTATAACTGATATTGCTCCTTCATTTCAACCTTTCGAGTTTGAATTAAGAGCCATTAAATTTCTCCCGTTGATTGTTTCTTTTAGTTCTTTTTTCCCCATCAAATAACACCTTCGACTCCTTTTTTACGAAAGTAAACAAAAAAACTAAGTTTGTTTGAACACATTAAAAAGGATTTATGGAAGATTTAAATACTAAAAATTAGACAAAATCGTGATATATCAAATTTCGTCAAATTCTTTTGCATATTGAGAATTATGTGTTGATCCACATTAATGCTTTCATAATATAAAATTAATTCTTTCAAATATGTCAGCTGCTGCTACAGGAGTGCATGATCCACGTTCCTGATTGCCGGTGCTCACTGCTTCGTCGTTTCTTCAAACCGCTCAGCAGTTAGTGGAGCACGAAACTACTTTATGTGGTGTTGTTTGATATGAGCTGGGATGAGCTGTTTTGCCATTGCTGGTTTTTTTCTGGAGGGTAAGCACCTATACGTCGTTCTCACAAGTGGGCTTTTGACCTACTCTGGGGCCAGTTGGTGCCAATAATTGGGCTTTTGGTCATGTCCATCCAACATCTGGAGCTTCCAATGATACTGTTTTCAATTCTTTCTTAGGCATGCACATTATCAAACAGAAAATAAACCATTAACATTAGTTCGGGAGGATAAGAATTGCAGTCCATATGTGAGTATTGACAGATAAGTAAAGGGCAAGTTCCAAGACACCAGCAGGTGTTTGATCATACACATTTCCATGGTCCAACAAGGCTGCATTTGCTTATCAGATGATCAAAAACCAAACGTCCACATCATTGGATGATTCTGCTATTGATAAAGGGTGGTCATTATTTTTTATCGACATGAATCCAGTCGTGTTTGATTCTTCAGAAAACTTATGACTCATTTCTGTTTTAAGAAATCATTTCCATGTTTCATATCGGAACAAATTTCAAGGTTCATCATGAAAAATATAAGGCCAGTGCATTATAAATATCTCACTAGCTTTACCCCATATGAGAGTTCAAAACCATCTCTTTTGAAAGGAGGAGAATATTGCTCACAGGGAGCATCCCCTTTGGTTTTATTTTGATATATGGGGATTTGCACTCAAGTCTACATTGGTAAGCATCCTAAACCCTTAAATGTCTGTGATGGGAGGCATCAAAAGTAATGAATAAATATGAAGAAACAATTTCAAGCTTATTATCATCACATTAAACTTAATATATAAGGGCCAAAAAGATGAATGATTATTCCTAGGATGTGAATCAAGAAGCAGAAGTGGTAGCTGGACAACCATCTTTAACACAGGCCAGAATGTCTCTGTAGTCCCTAGTAATGGTGAAGGAATCATACACCTTCCCATCACTGCTTTTTTTATATTCCAAGAGCAGGGAAGAGTGGTTAAAAGCTGTTAACTTAACGAAGCCCCAGTCATAGTCCCTGTAAATGCTCCATCTGGGAATCACTTTACTGAAGGGTGATAAGTGAGCCCCTGCTCCACCCACCACAATATGAATTGTTGCTCCTAGCACGCCTCTGTATTGATGCTTTTCTCCATTCACACATTTGCTCTGCTCATTGCCAATAGAAACAGCAGAATTATCAGTCGTATAAACATGAAATAATAAACTTTTTGTCTAAACTAACAAAAGATTTCAAAAGATTGATGATTCTCAGCATGTACTCTCCAAATATGTATGATATAAGTCCTTAAAATCAGCTGAGAATGTATGAATGGTGGTAAACTATGCATGATCCAAAAAGTTGATGCTATCCATGACCACACAGAAGTAAGGATTTGTGCAGATTGGATTATCTCAAATTCTGAACACATGAAGTATGGAATAATGTATTGTGAAACCTCTGTTTGAGATTCATGGTTTGTGCTGCAGCTGGAATATCATAGCCGGGCTATAAGAATATGATAGAAGCATGTCTCTCCAAGCATACAAACATACATGCATATATATAAATATCTGTGCAGTTCCATATGAAAAACTGTGTATCCTTTACTGTCAAGAAAATTCAGGGTTATACAGCATACCTGATAAACTGGACACGTCCTTTCATAGTTGTGCACATGTCCATAAAATGCAATATCTACCCTGTATTTCTGCCAAAGGTTCTGTAAGCTCTCTCTCCCCATGGGCTCTTCAAATGAGCCCTCTTCACCATACCACTGATTTGATGAATACCCAAGAGGACGGTGAGCTGAAAAGATCAGCCAGGGCTGCTTTCGTCTATCTACAGTAGATAGACATTCCTCAATAAACTTGTATTGTTCTGTACCCTCTCTCCAGTCATGCTCAGAGTCAGCTATGCAAAAGCGGAACATGCCATAATCAGTTTTGTACCTGCATGTTCATGTACAGAATTTAAATCCAGGAGAGGTTTATACAGAGTCTAGCCATACATAATGATATATACAAGCTTTACTGACACATTAAGTGTAACTGCTACAATGCTTCTTAAAGACCTTTAAGCATAGATAGTCATCATCAATTAACTTACCAAAACTTAGCTCTGTTCTCTGCAGGAACAAAGAACATAGTCTCTGCTGGCACACCACATTCTCCGCCTGAATCTTCTCCATCATAGAAGGATCCTGAATTAGGCCAGTCTCGCTCATGGTTACCACTGCAAAAGAATGACAGGGCTTCAACTATAGCTATAATAAAGGGAATACCAATTGCCTTTCCATAGCAAATAGCAAGGGCTCATGAAAGACCATATGCACCTTGCAATCATGTATGGCACAGTTGCTGCAATAGGCTCTACTTGTGCTGTGAATTGATCCCACTGTGAAAGGTATCCGTTTGAATAGGTTATGTCTCCTATATGGAATACTATGTCATAGTTTCCGAGATCCTTGATGAGTTGGTCTGTGGTGTTAAGCGAACCAGGCTGATAATTACTGTACTCATTCGAACCATCACGTTCTGCCTGAAAGATCAGGTTAAAAATGTGAATCATTCGTCTGATGAGCAGTTGGATAAACACTTAGTACTATCCATTTGGCAGGAATTTTCTCAACCACCACCATTTCTCATGGTTGAAATTATTGCTCATCACAAAAATATGACATTTGCAGCAATCATGTACCAGAATTATTAAAGTAAAACCAGCTCTGGTACTAGATTTAATGCTAAAAGAAAACAGGGCACATGTAGTAATAGAACCATATCAAGAGACAACTAAAAATCAAAAGGTGAATGAATAAGTATTCCATGGAACAAGCATCTTAGAATTCCAAGACTACCTTCCCCATGTCACCAAATATTATGACTCGCTGCACTGAGTCTTCTCCAGGAAAGGGGGATGATTTAAACGTGTAATTCTTTCCCCAAACAATTTCATTATTACACAACCGGTGAGCAACCCGATAGGTGTACCTGAAAGGACCAATCACAAATTTATTTGCTGTGGAAGTTACTGTCACGTCTTAACGAGTCTAGACCTTAGACCATTGAAACATAATAATTTCAATAAACTCCTCGGTTGGGAGCGCTTAAAA
>JAOQMM010000006.1:20152721-20172572 GCA_027563515.1 Erythroxylum platyclados
TTACTCCATGAAGACAAGTGTGTTTCTTCAGAAAATGGCTCAAATATCATGCTTTCGACATGGCTTCCTCCACCGCCAACCACTACGTGGATTGTCCCGTTCACAGTGCCTGAGTAACGAGATTTCTCTCCATTCACACACTGGTTCTGCATAAACCACAGTGAACGCAGGAATTATGTAGAAATCAACCTGAAACTACAAGAAGTATAAGCAAGAAGGTTGTAGATTTATGACCAGAACTCGCCCATCTATCTAAAAATTTGCATTTACTTATATCTGAACATCATTAATCAAGTAAAAACTGTAATCTTTTCTCAAATTGAATTCAGTGTTCTTGCTTATAGTTATACCTGATACATGGGGCATGTCCTTTCATAGTTATGGACATGGCCATAAAATGCAATATCAACCTTGTATTTCTGCCACAACTTCTGCATGCTATCCCTTCCCATGGGCTCTTCAAACGAGCCTTGCTGACCATAAAATTCGGATGAGGAGTACCCAAGGACCCGATGAGCTGCAAAGATCAACCATGGCTGCTTTTGCCTGTCTGCAGAAGAAAGACACTTCTCAATGAACCTGTACTGTTCAGAGCCTTCTCTCCAATCGTGTTCAGTGTCAGCTATACAGAAGTGAAACATGCCATAATCCGTTGAATACCTACAACAGACGGATAGTTACACATTGGCAAGCACCAATTTAGTTACTGATGATAACATACAGAAGGATATGTTCATCACTAACCAAAACTTAGCCCTGTTTTCAGCTGGGACATAAAACATAGTTTCAGCTAGCACACCACATTCACCGCCTGAATCGTTGGTGTCATAGAAGGATCCTGTTCCAGGCCAGTCCCTCTCATGGTTTCCGCTGTAAATGAAATTTATTGAAGTTTTAGAAGAACGTGCACATTGACAAATTATGAAGATGAGCATCCAAACCTAGCAATCATGTAAGGCACGGTGGATGAAATCGGCTCCACCATTGATGTGAACTGATCCCACTGTGAGATATAGCCATTGGCGTATGTAATATCTCCTATATGGAAAATTATGTCAATGTTACTTATATCCTTGATGAGTTGATCGGTAGTGTTCAACGAGCCCGGCTGATAGTTGCTGTATTCATTGGATCCATCCCTCTCTGCCTGAAACAGGTAGCAATAACAAGTAAGTTGCTTCCATGCATGATGGACTTGAACACAGTAGTCAACGTGGTGAAATCAAACCCTATACAGGTGATCCAGAGGAAAGAAAAGACCATTAATATCGCAGAAATTGTTAGAATTCTGTTCTAGTTTATACCTTCCCCATGTCGCCAAAGATCACAATACGCTGTAACGAGTCCTGTCCTGGATATGGAGATGATCTGAAGGAATACTTCTTGCTCCAGATGTAGGAACCATTAACTAGCCTATGACCCATCCTGTAAGTGTAGCTGCAAAATTCCAGAAAAGCAGTCTTCAAGAACTTCCACCGAAACCTTTTTGTAATACAACAAACTTGATCTTAGGGAGCTTACACCAAGTTTGGCCACAACTCCTTTAGGAAACTTGTATGTATGAAACCAGGATCACGCCAGCCAACAGTTCTAGCAGGTGCACCTGTACATTTACAACTTTATCACTAACATCATTTTGAGCATCAAAATCTAATAATGTCCTTTCCAGTTTTGAATCAAATGTAACGTGTATCTGAACATGCTCTTAATCTTAACCCTTCATTCTCTTTAGTTTCTACTGTAAAACTTATGCTAATGCGGCAACTTCGATTAAGTTCCTTGAATGATCAAGGAAATAGATGATTACAAAATTCCACTTTCAAGTTTTAAGAGGATGTAGAGATTCATACCACACATGCTATTTCTGTCAAATGTCAATGTTCCGGCTGGTGATTGCACCTGAATTCCTCCTTTCATGCCCCATTCAACAAAAGGAACAGCTTCAATGATGTTATAGCCACTAGTCCATGTTATTGTCATCTGTAACGTCAACACGTATTTGGTATTATATATCTGGCTAGGAGCAATAATCCTTTATCCTGACTCCCGAGTGGTTTTTACACAATTTTAAAGCTGAAAATTTGCAGAAAATCATCCAGTGCTGTAGATCCTTGTCTAGTAGTATTTCTCTGGCAGCTTTTGTACATGATTTAACCTTCTTCGTTTAATTCTTTTCTTAAAGTTATATCAGGAAGATAAAGATTCAATTGATGAAAGACAGCGTGCAAACAATCTTATTCGATTTAAGAGAAGTAAAGAATGGTAAGATGAAGCTTGTAGTCAGCAATGAAGGGACTTACTTCATTCCAAGACTTGCCCTGAGCAAGGCGTGGATAAAGTGGTGCCTTGGGATTTGCAAAACTGATAACATTTGAGACTGCCACCAATTTCGGCTACATTAAGGAACCAAAATAGTTAGCTTGCATTCAGATTGCCATTCCACAGAGATTAACTAAGGTATGTTCTGAAAAGCAATAAACTATGAACCAGATGTAGGAATTAAATCGCCTAAGGTGAAAGGTTTAACGTAGCAAAATGATGAGGACTAGGAGCATACATTGGACAACCCGCCTGAGAACAATGTAAAAGAGAAATCTGCTCTCTGATTGATCAATCGAAAACTTAAAGATCCTCTACCAGTCTCTGTGTAGTTAGAGTTGGATTCATTGGCAAACTTGTACTGCAGGTAATATCAGAAATGCGTAGTTCCAAGCCGTCAAGCGTCTAACAAGCCTGGAAATGGGAAATTTGTATATTCTAGTATTAACTACCTTTATTGGGGCCGAGCATATGAAAGGAACTTGTACCCTCGGTTGGCCATTATGGTCACAGTTTGATGAGCTGCCATGTTAAGAGTACAGTATAAACCTGTAAGGTCCTTCATGAAGGGAAATGCTGAAGAAACCAAATTATAGAGTCATCCTTCCATAAGCCTTAGTTGGCTGAAGTTTGTTTAACCAACTTTTAATTTTCAAACGTCTCTTCTTGCAACACAGGTGATCGGTAAATTTAAAGGGATGAAAAGAAATTACTTGAAATTTGCAGGAGAAAAAACTGCAACCCAGTCATCTTGAGAAGGCTCAGCTGATTCAAGCTCTACGGTAACCCATTCAGCATCTTCCCCCTGCATCAACAACAACATAGAGTTATATTAAAACATCCTTTAAACCCCATGAGCAGATAGGTCCAATCCATATTTTCCAGTTTAAAGTTCTCAACTTTGGAAGATTCTGTAAAAGTATGGTAAAGAAGGCAAACCTTGGAGCCAAGAAGCTGAGGACTCGCTTTTATAGAAGCATTATCATGTACAGCATAAATGGCGTTATGGATGGCAATCTTTGCTAATGGTTGGATATCATGAAGTTGACTGTTGTCTAGAGCTTTAGCAGGGGAACATACCATCAACCAAGACACAAATATCAAGATTAGTGCATTTCCCGAAAAGGGTAAGCCAGCCATCTCTAAACTGAGGGATCACCTACTGCTGTTCTCCACAATTATATACACAGAGACGTCGTGAAGAAAAGGGACGTCCCTGTTTCCCCTTGTATGTCCTTCAACGGTACCAGTTACAGACAAACCGTGGATGCGAAGTATACGCCATTAGTAGTGCTGCCGGAGAAAAGCATCGAACTTTCATTTGGAGAAAACGATGTTGGATGCTGTTTGTTTTATTTTAGCTTTCAAGATTCAATGTAAGCGCAAAAACAAAATAAGCTACTTCCTGTCTTTTGCTCTCTGTTTTTTTCCCAATTCAGATATCTGATTGGTGCGCAAGGCCAGGAGTTTGAGCTGATAGAAGTGTTTTGCTCTCCAGGCCACCTGGCGTCAAAATGGAAGTCATTTTGTCAGATCAACAAATTATAACAGGACCAGCCCCTGAGGAAAGGAGAAAATGTCGCGACGGCCTTCAATTGAATGGAGTGAACGATGCAGCACTTGATCCATTCGGATAACAGTTTTGCCGTCGTAATTGTACCCTTTTGGATTATTTTGGGCACTTCTTCATATGCTGCTATATTAATCTGACTTTTAGCAATGAATTCCTTTTGTTCTTGTTCTTATTACATTTGTCTTTGTTTGCAAAATCCAACATTTTAAGATTTGAGGGAATCAAAACATAATCACTTAAAACACTTGTCACCTATTCTACAGAAACACAAAATGGATTTAAAAGTTCCATTCATTGCAATTGCACCTTTAAGCAAGAGTACGAAAGAAATGAAAGGTTTAAAGGAATGCAAATGCTAAATTTGATCTAGGAATTTGAGATGCAAAGGATTATGGAATTAAAAAATAATCAAAGACTACTCTGACAAACTTCTTGACATTATTAACAAGTAAGACTTCTTGATACTGATTCTCGATCTAAAATAGTTCAAAGAGTCCCAGTGACAATTCCTAAAAGGTTCTAGGCTACAATCTCATCTCTAGAAAATTCAAATGGATCTGTCAAGCAGCGTTTTAATAGATTTGTTGAATGCATTACAAGTAGAAGAATAAAGGAGGCCTATGAGACAAGAAAGACATGAGCAGGGTGCTTTTCAAACTAAAATACGTAACAGCAATAGTGTTAAGAACAAGAAAAGGAAGTAGAATAACAATCACAAATATGGAAGTTATAAAAAGTAAAAACACCATCACTTGAGTTTTTTTCTATTTTTCCTTACTGGAAAAAAAAAATCATCCACAAAAGAAGTGTTAGTGGGCACTAGATGTAAAGTATCACAAGTGTGGTCAGTTAGGACACGTGAAGAAGATACGTAAGTCTCAATAGAAGTAAGGAGAAGTCAAGGTTGCCAGTTTCTGGATGGATCGAAATCTTTTGTAACTACTGATCTCTTCGAGGTGCAAATATGTTGCCATTGAACATTGCCGTAGTAAGAAATTGAGAAAAATATTCAGATTGCAACATAAGTGAAAGGACAATCCCAAGCTTCTTGTAAGGGTTAAAATGATTCCAAAATTCACGAGAAAGTTCGTATCTTTATCCTTAGTTTCAGCCAATGGGTGCGCCTACAACTGACATCCCTTAAGATAAGATGGCCATCTTAAATTCTTATCATCTTTTACTTCTCCCTACAAAGAAAGTTGGCATTAGGTCAAGCTCGTACTACCTGATATGGGAAAAAGGAAAGAGGAATGCTTAAATGTCATCGTTTCTTTCATGCTCATATAAAAAAAAAATGGAAGTTCTCGTAGAATTAAATCTGTAGTTACAATTAAGAGACCCGAAAAGGTATTGACAATTCAAAACTTGAGGCAGATTCAAGAGAATCACCCTCAGATATTTACAATAGGACTCCTACCTACTCCACCTGTGCTAAGTCACATACACCTAAGCTAAAAATTGCTATTCCAACTTTCCTTCACTTTTTCTCACAGCCTGGCGATTTGAAAAGTGGGGGGCAAGCTTCTTCTCTAATTTCAGTAAGCTACAATTTCACAAAAATTGACAGGTTAGGGAAATAAAAGAGAAAAGCAAGGAATACTAGACATGGTTTCATAAGAAGCAACAGATAATTAACTTACATCTCAAATTTGTGAATAGCCTCTTTTCTTTTTGTCAAGTATAGCTCACTATCTTTCGGTATATTGTTCAGATAATTGTCTGCGTTAAAATTTGCAGAAAACAAACACAAAGAGCATCAAACACCACTTTAAATTAAGAAACAAGGTGCAGCACAAATTTAAGAAGATAACTGGAGTGCAAGTTTTAGCTAGCATTTATTTCTTTGTTTGTTAGGCAATATGATCTGAGGCATCCAATTTCATTCATAAAACAATATGTTAGTTATTCTTTCATGTTCTGAATTGGTATAATATTTCAGAAGAAGCATTATGCAATGCCTTCAAGAAGCTAAAATTGTTAAAAACTTATTCATCCCCAGAAGTAAAAGAACAATCTAAGAATTAATCGTACTTTTAATTGGTGCTGGTTCTTTAACCTCCACATTCTTTTCGACTTTCCGAGGAGCTGGTTTGTCAGTTTGCTGCAGACCCTGTTCAAGAATGTATCAGCTTTTGCAGCTAGAATTCACAATGAAAAGTCTAATATTCGAGAGCAATCTTTCAAATTAAACTCTCAACTATGTAACAACACATGGAACAATTTCTTTTCCGCATATCTTTACTTGTCCTTATGAAGCATCTATAGTTACTCTTATCGCTTGTCCAAGAAATCCAAGAAACTACTCATTACAGTCAATTTAATATTATCGACAATTTTATCATCACGGAAATATTAGACATGAAATATTCAAACATTGATCTTGACATTGAGTTGATCGGATCCAATTGTGAATAGAAAAGAATGTGCACTGATTAAGTAATAAACTCGAAAGTATCATAAAGAATCGACTGTATAAGCATCTAACCACTCAACAAATAAGATTTTTGATGTTAGGTATCAGAAATAAGTTTGTATCAATCAGTTGCAAATTTGGATATTTAAATATTCTTCATAAAACAGACAACAAAACAGATGTTTGCTACCTTCTTCTTTTCCCTCCGCTTCAGAATTTTTACATGGCATTTTTTTATGTAGTGCATCAAATGGTACCGAGAGTGCCTGGAACAGAGCTGCTCTTTAACTTCTGGGTTATCATTTAACCAGTCAGATATATCTTTGGATTTGACTACTTCACCCTTGTCCAAAGATTCCAACCATTGATAAACTGGTAGCCACTGATCGGTGCGTTGAAACCGGGCATGATGCAAGTCAGCCTGATCAGTCTGGTGCGCTTCTGTTAACTGCAGGCAATGAAAACAGAAAGCACTCAAATATTCCAATGCACTGCCCCAAAAAATGAAAAGGGTCGGCGACTTTGGGGGTGTAAACCCCACAATTTCATAAAGTTCAAATCTCTCACTAGATTCCCCAAAAAAAATAAAGGCCACAGAAAAATCGAGTAGCTGATGAACAAAAATCCAGTAAACCAAGAGCAAATAACTATCAACCAAATGTAATGCAACAATTGTTTGTAAGGGGCTGAACCTGATTAGGCAGCCTCATGTAATTCTGAAGAGAAAAGAGGCGATCGATGATATCTGAACGAGGCATGGATTGGAGACCAGAGGGTAAAGAGCCGAAATTGGAGTCGATCCACGAATCAATCTCTGTAGTGTTGACGGCTTTGGCTTCAGGGAACGCACTGAGCCAAGCACGAGCCATGGTCTCCCATTCTTGGGCCTGGTTAGGGTTTTGGTCGCTGCTCTTCTGCTCTTGCTCAAAGGTTTCTACGGATTGATTCATCTTTTCTGCTATTATTGGATTCAATAACAGCTTCAAAAGTCCAGAATCAACTCTGTGCTTTACTAAAATTGTAGACTCATCAATCAAGGATAGTGGTGGTGGTGGCGTTGAGCTTTTCTTCGTTTATTTTCGGATTACTGTCACTGAAACATGAACACTGTTAATTTTTTAAAAATTCTCAATTATTTAAACCTATAAATACAATTTTTTAATTTCAATTTATATTGTAAAAATTATTAATTAACTTTTTAATGAAGGTATTTAACAACTAATTTATTAAATTTTATTTAATATAATTTAAAAATTATGAGTACTGAAAAGTTAATAATATATAATATTTTAAAAATTAAATTGGAAGTTAAACCGGTAAAAAAAAGGTTTAAGGTTTTAAAAATTTAATCGATATTAGACGTTAAAAAATCTGCTAAAAATTAAATAAAATTAATAAATTTGAAATATGATTAAAAGAAGTTGTCTTTTTATGTCGAAGAATTTGAAGTTTAAATGAAAAAAAGAAATTGTTAAATAAAAATTTATTTATTTATTTTAGTTTATAAGAATTTGATAAATTTTTAACAACTAAAGTTATTAAAATAAATCAAATTAAAAAGTTAAAAACTGAACAAAAAAAATTGTATGAGTCAAGATTTTGACAATTTAATCGTTCGAATAGGTTGAATTTTTAATAACCGGTAATGTATAATAAAAAGAGTAATGTAACATAACAATATTATAAAAAAAGAGATAATTTTGAAATATAAAAGTTGATTATAAAAGTTAAATTACAAAAATTATTTTAATTGATCAGTATAAACTTAATATTATTTCAGTGATTTCATAATTATTTTAGGTTTGAATTTAAATTATAAAAGTGATGTGATTGCTTTTCCTGTTAGTTTCTTTTCTTTTGTTCTTTATTTTTAATTAGCAACTGATTATATTAAATTAATTTTGTTTATCAAATAAAACTAAGGTCACGTTCACGCATGCACAGAAGAAGTGGCTTGAGCATGCTGGCTTATAGAAAGTATGGCTCAACCCAATCAATTAAATAATTTAACTCCTATAAATTGAATTGAAAGCGCAATTAATGCTTTGAAAAAGGGCAAAAAAGAGACCGAAATTTAATTAAGTCTAACGTTCATAAACATTTAAAAACACAAAAAGACTTAATTCGTTTATTAAATATTTCATATATGAATTTTTAATTTTTTTATATAAGACTCCATTGCTACGTAGATATTTTATTTGGCATGGGACCTGATACGATCCGGTTTATTTTTTTAACCCTAATCTTTGTAACTAAATTCCTTAAAATATGACATAAACATAATTTTTAAAAATCCTCAATTCATCCCTTCTATTATTTACGGATCATGGCTTACTTCCTTTTTCCGCATGTTTTTTGCTTCTCTTTCGCATTTTTCTTCTTTTCACGTGTTGCTTCTCTGTGCATTGTTGCTTTCCTTCTTTGTGCGTTACTTCTCTGGTTAACAATGCGTGTTGCTTCTATGCTTCTTTACGTGTTGGTTCTCCACACTGTAAGGTGTGTGTAGGGTTCACGTGGTAGGGTTTAGATTGCCTTCTCTCTTATCTCCTTAGTGGCTAATGTTTACAAATTTTACAGTTACTTTATCATCACAACTTATTAGTGGTCATAACTTCATGTTTGCTAATTTGAGTGCTGTCTACTCCCAATTTGTGTTGTCTGCATATATGTGATATAAATTATGTGGTGTCTCCAATGTTGTTTGCATAAATGTGATATAATTCATTTTTTAGATTGCTTGAAAATCTTTGTTCTTTTTCAACTGAGCTGTTGCCATGTCCTAACAAAAGACAAGAACTTTCTCGCACAGTCCTTTCAATATATTGTCCTCATTAACACAGTGGATCTCAACTAACAATATTGAATTTTGAGTTTAGAAATATTTTAACATGCATGTTTAAAATGTTCCAAATTAAAATCACTCCGCCCTCATTCTTTACAAGTTTATAATTTCTTGCATTTATTCACATTATATATAACAGAACCGTATTAAAATGACATATTTTTATGTGAAGGGCTATATTAAAATGATACAAGATTCATTACCTAACAATTTTCACACAATATCTGAAGACTTTGATTTGAGGTTTCTTGCCACCACCAACAAATGCAAGGATGTGAAATGCAAAACATCATAGTCAAAAAGCAGAATAATAAGAATATGATCCATGAATTGAGTGACAATCAACAATTGCAAAAATATAAATTGTTCTATAGGTATTAACAAAGTTATTTATAATTGATGATTTAGGGTACAGGTTGGAGAGGAAGGTGGCTAAGAAACTATAACTCAAAAAGGGAAACAGGATAGAAAAAAATATCAGTGAAAAATGGTGTTGAACTCTTTTTTGGGAACAATGGTACCCTAATACTATCTAATTTTACACTTTAATCTTGCGAACATTTTTTCTCTATAGGAAATATCACATAAGGTAGGTCAAGGCAATATGTTTGCCCTTATCTGAGGATTATCGCAGTTGAGACTAAAGACTAACTAATAGATGTAGAGGTGGCCTCGTCTTGCTAGTTGAGAGTTCTTAATATTGTCTGCATAGTTTTCTAAATCATTATAAATGCATTTAAATTTGAAAATGTTTGTTTTATTTGTTCTATTCACGTACACCTTTTAATATTAACCTTTTGCTAATTTAATTAACGCGTACAGTAATGACTCAATATAGAAGCATTAAATTATAATACGATGGACAATTTAAGTCATCTACTGAGTTGACATATGAGAGTGGGTCATCATGTTATTATAACAAAGTTGACCTTGATTTTTGTCAGTTATAGACAAATTTGCAAAATGGGACAATCAAGTTATATGTTACATATTAGCTTGATATTCCAATTTTGGCATTAGAAGTTTTGGCTATAATACAAGATGTGGGGCTTGATAGGGATATTTAGCTTGATGAAGATGTCGTGGCTGATGAGGAGGGCCCCGATGGTAGTGTTCAAACTGATGATGATGTTATGATTGATAAAGATGTTATGGGGCCTGATAGGGATGCTCAGCCTGATGAAGATGTTATGGCTGATGAGGAAGGCCCTGATGGGAGTGTTCAACCTAATGATAATGTTATGGTTGATGAAGATGTTATGCGGCCTGATAGGGATGTTCAACTTGATAAAGATGTTGTAGTTGATGATAATGTTGTGCTGCTGATGAGGATAATCAGTATAATATAGTTGGTGGAGTTTTTTCATTTGATGTTTTAATCCCAGATGGCCACCAACCAATGGAGACTGATTTAATTGGCTGTGGGAGTTCCCTTGACAGCAATGAGTACCCTAGTGGAGAGGAGCTTAGGAAGGCAATTAGAAGGCCTAGTAGCTTTTAGACATAAAGAAGGTAGTGGAACATCATAATAGGCTTTAGGTATGGAATTTGGCGCTGCAAGACAATTCAAGGATGTTGTTATTGATTATTCAATCGTTACAAGATTTAATGTAAGATAGAAAAAAAAAGTCTAAGTGGATTAGATTGGGATGCATGGAAGGATGCAAATGGGAGTTGTAAGCAACATATGATAATAAAGATAAGTGTTTCAAAATCAAAACATATAGATCAGAGCATATTTGTTTAATAAACAATAAGCCTAGAATGGTATCAACGAAGTTTTTAGTTAAGCACTTCAAAGATAGAATCTTAGAGAAGCCTAACATAACCACAACTAAAATGATTGAAGAATGTAGGAAGAAGCTGAATATTTTTATGAATCCAAGTATATGTAGGGCTGTTAAGCAAAAGTTAAGGAAGGAGAAAGCATTAGACTATGCTCATGAAAATTAGCAATCATTGAGTTGAAAATTAGCAACCCTGGATCAACTGTGGAAATGCAATTGTCAAGGAATCAAAAGGCTTCATTGTTGCAATATAAAAGATTATATATTTATTTTACAACAAAAGAAAGCTTGTTGGAAACATTTGAGGCCCATACATAAGATGGATGGTATCTTCTTAAAGACTTAATTCCAAGGGCAACTAATTAGTGTAATTGGAAGGGATAAGGATGGAGGTATGTATCATATAACATTGACTATCATTAAAGTGGAAACTACAGATTCTTGGAGTTCGCTAATACTACTTGTAAGAGCTTATTTGGATTTAGATTATGGAGATAGAGTCATTTTAATATCTGATGTGTAAAAGGTACATGCATTTTTGGTTTATTATATGATTAAAGTATTGTCGTGTTATATGTGTCTCATGTATCTTTTGATTGATTTATGTATACAGGGCTTGGTAAAAGATGCATGTCATAGAATGTGTGTCAAACATATTTATCATAATTGGCATGCACAGTGGAGTGGAAAATAATTGAGACAATTTTAAGCATGTACATGGTCAACATATGTTAAGGATTTTAATAAGAAACTTAAGAGTCTAGATAAAATTAGGCTTGGAAGTGTTGTTATATTGCTTGAATATCCTAAGGAGACCTGGGCAGGATGGGCTAGGTCATATTAATCATTCAAATCAAAGTGTCTTGTTGTAGATAGTAACACAAGCAAGACGTTTAACGAGTGTATACTACCAACGAGGGATAAACCTATTATTAGTATGTTGGAGACCATCAGGATAATGATTATAAAGAGACATTCAAAAAGAAGGGCATATCTGTATAGATGAAAGTTTGATATTGCACCCGTAGTTATTAAAAAGATTTTAAAAAATAAGGAGACAATATAATGGAGGATTATATGGAATGGAAATGGAGCCTATGAGGTGAGCAAAGGAGATGGGAAGCATGTTGCCAAGCTAGGAAGCGAGAATTATTGTAGCTGTAAAGCATGAGACCTATATGGTTATTTATGTAAACATGCTATCAGCACAATCTATCACCCCAAAATAAGACATGAGGCATTTGTCAATGATTGTTAAAAGAAGAACAACTTTCTAAAGCTATATGATAAGTTATTGCTACCTATTAGGAGGATAAGCTTCTGTCCAGAAAATGATTATAAGCATATTTATCCACTAATTAAAAGAGTAATGCTAGGAAGACCGAAAAAGGCAAGAAGGAGAGATAAGAATGAAATAACAAAGTGCCTATTGCAAATAGAATGTCACAAAAAGGTCAACTACAGAAATATGGAAAATGTGGAATTTTTGGGTACAATAGTAGAAGGTGTAATATAACAACACCAAATGAACAATTTGTCAATGTAAGTAACAAGTAGATTAACATTCTTTGTTTTATTTGGTTGCCAATAATAACATTATGCATATTATGTTATAGGTCTCAATAACTTCTAGAGAAAGACAAACTTTTGGAGAAGGATTAGCAACAACAACATCAACGAAGACATAATCTCAGGTAACTCAGATGACTTAGCAACAATTAATTAAACAAGTATAGTTTTACAATCTATACTAATCATTATACAAATTTTAATTTCAGCAACCTCATATTAACAGTATCATTGCAATTACTTAGGAATGCATATCCAATCAACAAGGCCTAAATGTAAGTTTAACATTATACATATTAATTCTGGACATGAAGATCCTACATTATTCATATGAATGTGTATTTTACTAGTTGATCAACAAGTTGCCAATCTTATGCAAAATTTTGGATAAGAAGATGCTACATCTTTCAAATTGTCTTTTTAACCTAGAGATCTTAGATTCAAAGGTAAATCTAGCATTATATTAAGATAGTTACAAGCTATAGCAACTAAAAGGAAATCAACAATAAACCGATAGCCATGGATTGTAATTTGTAAATATATTTTAGATTATACTTTGTGTTATCATATCCCAACTGGTATTGGACTTGGTACATTTTAGATTATACTTTATACCAGTCACTTTATTACTTTTCCTTGAAAGAGATATTGCTAGTTGTATACATGATATGCAAGTTGAGAAGAATATTTTAGTAGGCATAGGTTGAACATGAGCTTGAGCATTATCTTGAATTGCATTACTTAAAATTTCTCTTAGGAAAAGAATAAAATTTCCAATGAGATCACTTTATTGAGCAATTAGAATGTTTAGAAAACAATAAAATTTAACAGAGGAAAAGAAATCACAAAGAAAATACAATATAAATTTTTATACATTATAAATTTCATACACCCATAGTATGAAGATTGAACTAAACCTATTTTGCAACCATGCAAAAGATGAACAAGGAAACTACAATTCAAATGAAGCCTATTATTATATTTAATAACATCAAATTCAACATTTTCTTCTCCTTTATCAACATTTCAATGTCTTGCTTTATAATTTTCATTTGTTAATCAAGTACCTTCATTTCTTCTAAACTTCTCATTTATTCAACCTACTTCTTAAGTACAAATATTTCTTTTCTTAACTTATGAATAACATAGACAACTCTATCATGAAATTGTTCGTTGTACCACTGGAAAAACTTACAATTACCAACTAAGTGATTAGCACATCTAAAATATCTTCTCCATGATTACTATTGTTGCTCTATGAAGTCGTTAAAGAATCTTTTAACCCATAATAGCAAATCACTTTTAGCCCATTATTATAGTTAGAACTAGTAGAGTCTTTAAATTCCCTTTGCAAACTTGCATAAGTAAAATAAATTGTATACATTAGAACCTGTTTGTATTACATTATTCATCGTTACATGACTTTATATAACTTGCTTGCATTACATGAAAAAAGAATCCTCTATCTAAGGAATGCAAATAGAATTGGTTACAAATAGAAACTAAAGAAGATAAATAACACATAGTGCATAACGGAAATAACACTAGATATTTTCTACATTCCATGTTGCATCTCTAGCACTGTAGCACAATTCAAAAACTTCCCTCAATTTTAGTTCTCAAATCCTTCTCGTCTCTTGTTTACAATTGACAAATTCATAAAGGTCACCTATGCACATTATGATACAATGTGCTCTATAAGCAATTTGATAGGCAATATGATTAACGCACACGTAATTGTTCCTCTGTCGCACCATATTGTAACTATTGAATCAAAAGAGAGAAGAAAAGGAGGTGTGCATGCTCATTAGGTTTCCTACACTACTAGCCAATCAACACATGTCATTCATATATCTTTAAGGATAAAGCTGAAAGGGCGGCATATCTTTTATTCATAATCTGTGGTTCCTCATCAAAATGGAATCAATTGTAGTATTTAGGACAAGTCTTTCCACAAAATTTCGTAAAATACAACTTTAAGTTGAGATTGTCATCCCTATAAGGAAAATCCTCCTACAATTATGGCTATCAATTTATAACTTAACTCTTTCGCTCTTAAATAACTAGTACATAAAACCATGCAATTTTATATCAACAATTTGCAATCTTTTTTATCCAATTCTTACATAATTGTATGCATAATTTTTCCTTTACATACAATGGCCAAAAGAGAATTTGATAATCAAGACCTCTGTATAGACGATTAAAAAAGAATTTCCTAACCTAAAATGACCAAGATTTAATGTTGAGTCCAAACTAAAGTGCATGATGTTAATAAGTGACAAAGAATAAGAGAAGAGATATCACCAGATATAGAGATGGCAACTGGGTCGAGGCTCGGCCCGAAGTCAACTTACTAGGCTCGGGGTTGACAGGACCTCAGGCTCGGTTTTTTTGAAAAAATCAGAACTCGGTCTCGGGTTCTAGCCCAATACCTTAGGCCCAATCTGGCAACAAGGTGATGCAGAGAAGGAAAGTCAAGCAAAGAAGCAATCTGAGGCAGATAAGCAATGCGTGACAGAAGCAAGGTGATAGAGAGAAGCAACCACGACAAAGAGAAGATTACAACACAAAAGCAACGCAAAACAGAAGCAAAGCAACTATTCATAACAAGCAGAGACGCAGAGCCACAACGTGCAAAGAAGTAACTTAAAAGGTAGAAAAAATCTGAAAGAGAAGCAAAGAAGAAGCGGAGAAAGGAAGCAAAGCCACAACGTGCAAGGATGCAACACATAAAAAGGAGAAAATTTGTGAAACATAAGTTAAAAAAAAAAGACATGCAAATAATAGAAATCATGAATTAGAGATTTTGGGAAATTTGGGTTATATAAGATGTTAGAGAATTTAGTTAAAAAGACTAGTTAATTTAGTTAAATAAGCTTGTGATTAATACAAATTAAGCCAAATTGTATTGAATCTCATGTCTGATAAAATGTCTTCGTAATAATAAAGTCCTATAGAAAGAAAAATTAAAACATTTCATGTAAAAAATATTTAATGAAAGAGTTAACTTTCCATTAACTCAAGGTATGTTAAGATTATTTTTGAACATTTATAAACACTTAGGGTCTTAGGTACAATTTGGTCAAGTGACATTTTGCATAATGCTTTTCTAAGTCATTTTCTTTCTACCAAGAGATAACATTATACAGTCATCCGTTTTATTTTATGAACAGAACAATCACCTGCAAATAATAATTAAACTTGTTAAAAGATGCTGGAGCTTACAATGAGGAGTTTCGAACGTGGCCACAATCATTTTCTTGCATTCCTATTCTTTTGGAAAGCATTAACTTTGACACAAAAAGCCTCAACCATTGGTAACATATAAAGATCCTCTCACATTTACATTTACGTGCTCGTATCAACATAAAGAGTAAGTAACCCCACTTCACATGCATGGAAACCAGCTCCTAAACTGGGCCTGCATTCCTCTAAAAATTAATCATCTAACTTCATGTATTCCTTGTGCACTTGGTACATGGATTTATTATCTGGTCTTTTTGGCTTTGGCCAATTTCTTCTTTCTTTTCTTCACAGCCTTTGGCACCTTATTCTTCCGAGCTTCCCTCTTCTCTTCTTTCACTTTCTTTTTATTCTCTTTCCTGGCTGCTTTTCGATCCGTTGGATTTGGTTTATCAGTTTCAGATGAATCATCCCCACCTGAATCACTGGAGTCCTCTTCATCACTGTGTATCAATGACTCAGATTCACTCTCGGAAGAGACAGAAGGGCCATCAACACTGGCAGGTGACTCTTTTGCAGGGTTTGCAACATCTATCTGCTTGTCTCCACTGGCTTCTTGTTGCTTGTCCTTGTGAGGCAAAACTAAAGCCTTCAATCCTGTAATAGTCTTATAGTACATGTCTCCAGTGTCCTCGCCACTCTTTAACCTAAAAGCCTCATCCTCAGCATTCTTTACATGTTCGAGTGTCTTCGGGATGTATGCCTACAGAAAGCAACATTTTCATTACATTAAGATTCCTCCAAAATCCATATACTTGAGAAGGTCAACTTCATATGACAAGTGGTTTGGCGTTGCATATGCCCAATCCCAACGGAGGAATTAATCACAAGTACTCATACAGAAAATAAATACTGAATTCTGTTCTCTTTCAACAAGTTAAATTGCTCAGGAACTAAATAAGTTCTATATCAGAAACAAAATGAAATTTTCGCTAACACTAATTTGTGTTTGCATATATTTTGAGTTTTTGGTCAGATATTTTGTTTCACTTGTTAGGTTGTAGTTTATTAGTTTCAAACTCGCAATACACTTTTCAACTAATCTCCAAGGGAAAATATACAGAACTTCAAAAAGGAAAAATGGATAATAATAATAAAAAGATCACCTGCAAAAACACAGAATCTGCAATCTCATCTTCCACGGTCATGTCTCTTTCTGAAACTCTTTTTTGAACCTGAAGAAGGTTATCATTAATCATATTATAAGCATCCAACCAATAGATAAATAAATGAAGTAGGCCAGGAATCAAACCTCTTCCAAATAACTATCAACAGAATCATCAGTGATAGTTGGATCGACAATAAAGTCAAATAGCTCTCGAATTGTCATAACAGCTACACCATTTTTCTTAAAGAAATCCTGCATGCCATATAACTTGTTTAGTCTATTTCATCAACAATCCAGTTTTGTCCTTAAAGTAACAAGAAAGCAACAATCACTCATGAGGAAAGAACTTACAGAAACATGAACACAGTCTTCGCGTAAGAAATCAAGAGCACGTGGGTGGTCAAGATCAACTGATTGGGAGACATCTATTATGTACAAGTGACCCTACCAAAAAGAAGAATAATTAACATAAACAAACCATTATCAGGAGTAAATCATCAACCATAAGAAGTTCAACCTTTGAAATCATGTCAGTTCCAACCAATGCTTGATCTATTTCAAAATTTTTTGGCTTCATGACCGCATAAGCAGAATTTTGAGGACAAGCAAGGCAGTTATCAATTTGATAAGCAAAAGACTCACCTCAAAATAGAGTATGTTATATTCACTAAGATCTCCATGTACCAATTTGCATTTCTGGTACAAAGTTCTCATTGCAATAATCATCTGTCACAGACATGCCATAAGGTTAACGCAATGACAATAAACAAAAGAAAACACCAAAAGGTTAATGCAATGACAGAAACAAAAGAACACTGGTTCTTTCAATACAATCTGCTCAAAAACCAATCTGATCAACCTATGTAATAGTCCTACTTGTCACCTTCATCTAGGCTTTTGAGAGCATTGTGATAATATAGCTTACTTTTAGAAAAATTGAGTTCTATACCAGCATTAGGCTAAAGTCTCCAAGGGCATTCACTTATTACAGATTACATACTACCACCTCCAACTTTGACAAAGAAAACCAAGAAAAGAGAGAGATTAAAGCGAAATATCTGGACACACCTCTAAATAACCTTCACGTAACTTATCCAGGGATAAAGCAGCATCCTTAAGACGAGGTGCAGCCCAACCAGCCTTTCCTGTAATCCAGGAAATCACAACAAATTAGCTGGAAAAAAAATCTCAATTGTGTCTACCCTCTGTCCCCCCACCTCTCAAATACTTCATGCCTCATGCCTTGATATTCTTAAAATTAATTTGATGATTTCATGATGTTAACAATGACATATGTAACAAGAAACAAAAATAAGCAATCAGAATTAAACTAGACAAAGCACCATACCTATGAATTCCATGACCAGCACATGAAGTCTCAGAAGAAGGGGTGTAGGGCACCTAATTCCAGCAACCTTCAGCCTACAGCTCACAAAAATCAGGATCAGCCTATCTAATTTGAATTTAACAAATCAGAACGAAAGAAAATTACGAACCAAATCAACAAAATGTATTGAGTTCTGATTTATGCAATGGAGACATAGAACACAATAGATGGATGACCAAAACACATGATTGCAGTTTAAATTAAGTGCTTATTTTACCTCATAAGATTTCTCATTTCTTTTTCAGCCCATGTCTTTACCATTTTTCTTGGATTGTGCTTGCAATAGCCAAATCTGAAACGGTAATCACCTTGTACATACCGATCTCGATCCCTATAGTTGAACATGACCAATAAGTTAAATCCAAGGAAAAACAAATCCCAAACTGATTTAATGGAAGAAAGGTTACTACAAAAAACAGCAGTTCAAGAACATTTAGTATAGTAATAAGAATGGTTTCTGAAAGTTCTTCAATGGTCAATCTTGCTGTTGGAGTCTGTACCAACAGCTTGACTACTAGTGAGAACACTCATTTACTTAACACACTAAATTTTCCTCAAAACAAATTTAAAGGTGCAGACAAGTTTCTAACGAGAACATGCAGGCTGTTTTATCTCCTGTACTTACTTAAAAACCAAAACTGAAGTTTTGTACACTTTGATTGCTAGTTCCTGACCATCTGATTTCGTGGCATGATAAACATTTGCCTACAAAAATGCAAAGAAAAAATTATAATGAGGAATTATTTATCTCACAACTGCAGAGTCAACAAAAGCAAATCTTAGAATATCAGACATTTAAATGAATACAAACTGAAGGTTGTTTTGGAAAGTATTTGCTTCAATACCTCCTTTCCAGTGGATATGCAGCCATTGATGTCATTGAATACACCACGATTAAGCATTTTGAACAAAACCATCCGAGTTCTAGGATCAATGGCCTGAAGAACAACAAATCCAAATAAATACTCCCATCAAAAGCTACAAAAGCCTACTACACTGCACACTAAAGAATGGGGAAAAAGATTGTGCCTTCTCTATCCTTCAGTTTATGGAAGGGAAACAAAACTTACGAATTGCTGCAAGAGATACTAACCTGCTCAACAGTAGCACGATCAGCTTTGTCATTGTTTCTAATTTTACCAATGGCCATATCCCGAACACTGTCACGAATGGCAGTTGTCACCGAATTAGACATTCTAACATTCATCCTACCCTCCCACTCCTGCATAACAATCACTTAATCAGGAATGAAAAATCAAATTATATATATAGACAAATATATCTGCACTCTAAACCATAATAAAACATATTAAAAAAAAAACTTCTAACATTGAGAAAGTAGCCTAAACGACACAAATAAACAACTTAATAAACATGGTCGAAAATTCTGAAGCATAAAGTATCTATGGAATATATATATATATATAAGCGACACCTCTAAAGGAGAAGCTCGAATGTGATTAGAGAACTTCTGGTTGCGATTTGAGAGTGGTTGCAAAGAGGACAAATTAGGGCGCGAATGGAGGCCTCTGAAGTGTGGAGTTTAGTAAAGTTACCAAAAGATTATGGGTCTAGTGGATGTAGTGGGTATTTAAAACCTAGCATAA
>JAOQMM010000006.1:20172672-20183284 GCA_027563515.1 Erythroxylum platyclados
CTGAACTTCCTTTTTGTTGTAAGCAAATGTAACTCTTCTATTATAATGATGGTTGTGATTGGAACCATACTCTCGTTACTTCTGGTTGCGATTTGAGAGTGGTTGCAAAGAGGACAAATTAGGGCGCGAATGGAGGCCTCCGTGAGCATTTGGGCGTCTAGAATTGAGCGAAATAGTTCCCTCCACCGATCCGTCGTCGTCTTGGGCGTCCAACCAATCCAACGCGTCTCCGATTTCCGAGTCCGACGACCATGAATCCTCTTCTTCCTCTTCACCAACGCCATGCAAGGCGTCATCCGTCATCGTAGGCCCTAATTCCTCTACCAAAGACATCGATTTGGAGTAACAAACAGAATTGTGACTCAACTAGGGTTTTAGGTGAAGCTAGCCAGCTTTTGTAGCATATAACAAGCACGGTAGAGACGTGGAAGTAGTAAAATTTCCCTTCATAACGACACCGTTAGTTGGAGGGAAATGTCCAAACCCTTCCTGTTGTATCCAGAAAGGCTTTAAGCCCTACAAGGTGCCTAATAGGCTTTGAACCCCAAAATTCGTTATCTAACTAAAATTTTTTCCTTCAAAGTGCCAATTGATGTTCAAAATTTTCTACAAAATATCAATTATATATATAATGAATTTATGTCCAAATTAAATAAAAACAGTCTCTCTACTAGTTAAAGATAAGACTGCATAATTTTGGATCTCTCTAAACTCCGCAATTAACGAGACTTTCACTAAGATTTCAATAGAAGAAATCCAAATTTTTACATATCAAGCATAGTTTCAATGTGATTAAACACTCCTTTTTAACTTGTTATCTTTTTTATCATTAATAAATCTTTCCTTATGTTATTGGACTACCACTTTACTCTTAAGTATGGTAAACCCTAATAAATGTCTTTGGCTTTGTCTCACAAAATTGACGCTTATAATTAGAGATAGAACTTCAAAAATTACTCTCTAATAGTTAATTTGGTATCTACACAAACTCAACCTGCCACGAGAAGAACACCACTCGTCCCCATTCCACTGGTATCTAAAATGCCATCATCTTTTTATTGTAATAAAAAGATCAAAAGAGTTATGTCAAATTTATGATTTATGAAACCATACAGCTAATTGATGTCAAAAATGTTGTACCCCTAAACGATCATTCAATCTATAAGTAGACCACAAATGTTATTCACCTAATCATAACATATTAAAAATATGTTTTATGTTTTTTGTAATTTTGAGTCTTTTTCAAAGGGCTATTTCATAAAAAGTTCAAGACATTTCATTTTGATTAGGGGATATGGATTAAAAAATTAAATAAATATTTTTAATATGTTGGCATAGTTCATTGTATTGCTTGTCTATACACTTGTTAACAAAATGATATTGTCAAATGAAAAATTCATCATGTTATTAATACTAGTTTGTCTTTACTTGTGTATAGTAAGGTTATTTTTAAATGCTAAAATTATACATTTGATGTTATTGTGGTGTCTATTTAAAAATTTGCCAATTCTAGTCAAAAAGCTATAAGTCACCACATTTTATTCTCTTTAAGGGCAATCCAAAATACTTATCAATAAGGTCTTTTGGTTGTATTATAAATCCTTTCCCACGTTCTTATAACAAACATAAATTTTCTTATAGAACATAATTATGTGTTTGTCTTAGTGTTTCTTTATCTAATAGTGTATAACAATGTGGTGATATAGAGGGTAATCAAGTTTATCTTATAAGATATGTTAAATTCAATGAAAAATTCTCCCTTTTTTATTACTAAAGTGTTTTCTCTTTTTCAATGCATGCTATTAATTCGATTTGGATAAAATAAATAACGTATAAAGACTCTTACTTTATTCCAATGCAAAGTTTAGATACTGATCTTAATTTATTTTTGTCCTCATCCTCCCTTACCTCTAGTTCAATTCAAACCCAAACACTTATAGTTCTAAGTCAATTCTTTACTCCATCCAATATTTTAAATGATTACTCATCCACATATCCTTACCCAAAATAATCTCTAAATCACTAATATCTAAGAATAATCATTCTTCTTCCATAGGCTTAAACTTACTCGTTGATCTTACCAAGTGCAATAACCTTTCATCTTCTTAAATACAACATACCCATATCATAGAATTACAACCAAGAACCATAAATAATGTAATGTCTTAATTTCAAGTACTAAATTTTTAAAGCTTAACTATCTTCAAATTGAACCTTCTTCCTTTAGCTATGCCAAGTCATATATTGAATGACAAAAAAAAATGAAAGCTAACATAAGTACCTTTATTTTTGATAAAGCTTGAACTTTAGTACCTAGGCCTCTAAACAAAAATGTCATTTACAACAAATAGATTTTTTTAATTAAAAAGAAAGGAAGATATTTAGTATTGGCTGTTAAAAAGAATGATTAGGTATTAAATGATTCAAACAAAAGAGTGAAATTGATTATACAGAGACATTTAATTTGGTTGTAAAAACTACAATTATACAAACATTATTGGCATTAGCAATAGTTCATGGATAGGAATCTAGACAATTAGGCATCTATAATGCCTTTTTCATAGTTTTTTGGAAAAGAATTTTTCATAAAACAACCCATTAAATTTCTTGATAAAACTAGAACAAATTATGTTTATCGCCTCTATAAATCACTATATGTACTAATATAGACGCCTTGAGCTTGGTTTCATTGACTTGTCTAATTTTATTCTGATTATGGATTTACAACTTTATAAGATGATGCACACTTATTCATCAAGAATAATGCCAAATATAAATTATTTGTTTTAGTTTATATTGATGGTATTCTTATTATAGGCGTCAATCTGAGCCACATTAATTAATTTATTCAACAACTACAAAGAACATTTTATGTACATGATTTATGCACTTTACATTAATTTTGGGAGTTAAAGTTTAACATATTACACATGGAATACGACTACTCGAACAACAATATATTCTCGACCTATTAGACCAAACATGAATGTCTATAATAAGTCATATGCCACACTAATAGCCATAAGTCTACCATTAAGCAAACATTTGGCCATAACATACTCTGAGCAAAATTATAGGTGTCCTTCAATACACTCTTCCTACATGTCTAGAAATTGCATTCTCAGTAAATAAATTATGCCAATTTATGTATTATCCAAACAAAGATCATTGGAAAGCGATCAAACTGTTGTTGTGACGTTTACAACACATAACTAATTTTAGATTATTTATTTTAAAAGATTTTAACTACAATCAACAATGGTTTATGAATAATGATTATGGTGTATTAGGCATGATTTTAGGAATCAGTTAGCTATTGTATTTGGTGTAATGTAATCTTTTAATGTATGAGCTATTTTAGGTAGGTTGAGATTCTCTCTTAGCATTAAGATTTTCTTTTACTTTATAAAGAAAGACTTTTATGTATACGTGTAAGGCAAGGAGATCGTAGAAATAACAAACAACCATTCTCAGGATTTTATATAGTATTAGAGCCATATCCTACCAACAACCATTGATAAAATTGACCCATGGATGGCAGTAATGACGAGAAGAAGAACAAGGATAAAAAGGAAAAGTATCTCACCGTTCTTCTTGGCTTTGAATGATAATCTTGGAAGCCCAATCACACAGTTTCAGTTGAAAGGATATAATTACGATGAGTGGGCTCGTGTGATACGAATTATGCTATAGGAAAAGAAGAAA
This sequence comes from Erythroxylum platyclados, assembly GCA_027563515.1. Classification (NCBI taxonomy): domain Eukaryota; kingdom Viridiplantae; phylum Streptophyta; class Magnoliopsida; order Malpighiales; family Erythroxylaceae; genus Erythroxylum; species Erythroxylum platyclados. Next base: position 20,176,378 of record JAOQMM010000006.1, read on the forward strand.
TTTGGATTCATTGATGGAACGGTGACTCAACCAAATGAGAACTCACATGAACTGAAAGATTGGTAGATCGTAAATTCCATGCTAGTTTTTGGGTACTTAACACTGTAGAATCAACCTTGAGATTGACTATTACTCATGTAGTGAAAGTTAAAGACTTGTAGGAAGACACCAGAGAACGTTTCTCAATCAAAAATGATCCTTGAGTCTAACAGTTGATGGCCAATCTTAAAGAGTGCAAATAGAAAGGCCTTTCTATAATTGTTTATTATGGAAGTTAAAGCTAATTTGGGATGAGCTCACAAACTATGAACAGTTATTGGTTTGTCGATATGGGTGATGCAAATGTAACCTGTCTACAAAATTAGAGAAAAAGCAAGAAGAGGAGAAATCCCATTAGCTCTTGATGGGACTAGATGATACAATTTATAGGATGGTCAAGTCAATTATCTCTAGCACCGAGTCACTTCCTAACTTGGACAAAAATTATGTAATGGTGGTGTAGGAAGAATGTGTTCACATCATGACACAAGCCAACAATGAACGTGTAGAGCTATGGGGTTCACTATTTAAGCACAAACATGTGGGCACAGTACATAGGCTGAATGGGAAAAGAAAGGATAGACATGCAATCATCATAGATGTCCAAGTCATGGCTTTGATAGTTGTTTTCAACGTATCAAATACCCCAACTAGTGGGGGGATCATTCGCATGCAATAATCTGAGGTACTAGTCAAGGACATGGCAGACAAGGTGGGTTATCGACAAGTGGTGGAATGGTCGTGGTGGAGAACCCACAACAAATTCAACCCAAGCCATAGGAAAGACTACGTAGGGAGATCTTCAATTAGAGGGCTAGAGAAGGCTAGATTTGAAGGTCTTACAAGTGAAGATTGGGCAACTTGGATAAGCTTACCGAGCTCTTATAAAATAGGAGCCAATAAGAATATGATTGATAAAAGCGCTAGTGTAGATTGGATTATAGATATAGGGGCATCACATCATTTAATAGGGAGATTGGATTATATGTGTGATGTTCGAGACATAGCGGGATGTCCAGTAGCCCTCTCTAATAGAAAATATGCTACAGTCATAAAGGAAGGAACGATCATATTAGGTGATCAATTAAAATTGTCCCTTAATTGACTTGCAATTTGATTTCATTGTCACAGCTTAGTTCCAACTCAAAATTTACTTATCTAGTTTACTGACAAACTTTGTATTAGTACGGGTGAATTGTACAGGGGGGCTATATTATATTAAAGGAGCAGCTTTGGATTGAGCCTTTAATGCAAATGGTAAAGGATTGGTAGAATTATGGTATCAACGAATGAGACACCCATCAAATAGAGTTATCAGATTGCTTCTGAATATTAGTAATACTAGCAATTGCAATTTTGAGCATCAAACATGTGATATTTATTTGTAAGTAAAACAAACTAAAGATGTGTTTCCTTTAAGTGGAAAAATTTCTAAAGTATTTGAGCTTATACATTATGATTTGTGGAGTCAAAACTTTTTCTGGAGCATCATATTTTCTAACCATTATTGATGATATTTCTCATGTGACATAGTTTTATTTATTGAGAGATAAAAGTGGAGTGGCTTAAACTCTTAGAAAGTTTGTAGCCTTGGTAAAACGTCAGTTTAACAAGGATGTTAAAATTGTAAGAAGTGATAATGGGATTGAGTTTAAATATTTAAAAGAATAACTTGCTGAAAAAGGAGATTATACACCAAAATTCTTGTGTAGGCACTCCTCAAAAGAATGGACATGTGGAGCAGAAACATCATCATATCCTAAATGTTGTCAGGGCCTTTCGATTTTAGGCAAATCTCCCTATTGAATTTTGGGGTGAATGTGTTTAATTGTAGGTTATTTAATTAATCGAACTCCCTCTATAATGTTAGGTGGTGAGACTCCATATAAGGTTTTTTTTGGTAAACCTCCTTTTTATCGATAGATTCAAACCTTCGGGTCATTGTGTTATATACACAACTTAAATCAGGGTGATGATATGTTTACAAGTTGAATTCGACAATACATATTTGTTGGTCCCTAAGGGGTGGCGATTGTATGATCTTGACACAAGAAATTATTTTATATCCAGGGATATTGTTTATTGTGAGAATGTGTTTCCTTATACTTCTAAAGAACCAATTGACGGTGGAATGTAGAGATGATAATGAGTCAAATCTTTAGCGAGGTCCATTTTCTATTATTGTAGGCATTAAGGAAGGAAATACTTTAACAATGGAGGATGGAGTTTTGCCACTAATTGAAACTAATGGTAGGTTAAGATCTCAAGACCAGTCATATCAAGATATGAGTGGTCTTACAAATGACATGAGTATTAAAGGGGGGTTTGGACTAAAGGGGGTGTCATTGAAAAGAAGCAACTTGGTAGGGGACATCGTGTAAAGAAGTCATCTACTAGTTTAAAGGAATATATCACTCATATGATTTTAGCATGTAGCCCTTTTGGTACTTATCTAAGCCGTCACATTCTCCTAGTGCATTCTATCCTTTGGCATATTATTTATCTTATGATAAGTTTACTCTGTAACATCGTGGTTTTAGCAATTATAATAGCAGGATATAATCCCACTTCATTTGCCAAAGCAATAAAACATCCTCAGAGGTGTAAGGCCATGAAGCTTGAAATGCAAGCACTACAAGACAATAGGATTTGGACAATGGTAAATTTGCCTCCCGAAAAGTCTGCTATTGGATGTAAGTGGATATATAAAATCAAGTATAACTCTGATGGAACATTCGAATGACATAAGGCTCAATTGGTGATCTTGGGCAATTGAAAGGTAAATGGGACCAATTATAATGAAACTTTTTCTCATGTTAGAAAGATGGTGATGATTCAGGCCTTCCCAGTGCTTACAATTGATAAAAACTTATAATTGCATCATATGGACATTCCTAATGCCTTTTTACATGAAGATTTAGATAAAGAGGTGTTTATAAAATTGTCACCATGTTTCTTTGCTTCAAAAAAGGGCCAAGTGTGTCGTTTGAAGAAGTCACCTAGCTCTTAGATGTTAGTTTGCTAAACTCACTAAAGCCTTGAAGAAGTATGGTTTTTGCCAATCTTATTATGATTATCTCTGTTTAGTTTGCAGAAAGATGGAGTTTGTTTACATGTTAGTATATGTTAATGATCTTATCATTTCTGATAATGATGGGACCTTTGCAAAATTCAAAGCTTATCTTAGTGATTATTTCCCTATGAAAGATTTGGAGAAGCTAAAATATTTCCTCAGAATTGACGTGATTAAGGGTCCAAAATGAATTTTCTTACGTTAAAATAAGTATGCTTTGGACCTCATCTCTGAGATTAGGCTTCCAGGCACCAAGCCAGCTAGTTTTCCTCTTAACCAAAATCATTGTTTGGCCTATGCATAGGGAGCAGACTTAAGTGATCCTAATCATTACTGTCATCTGGTAGGAATACTCATTTATCTTACTTTTACTCAACCCTACTTATCTTATTGTATTTGTACTATTGCACAATTCATGTAACAACCATGAAATGAACATTGGGATGCTGCATTGGGAGTTTTTCGTCATTTAAAGGGTGACTTAGGTCAAGGCATAATGTAGCGAGGTGATTTTGATCTTAAACTATCTACCTATTATGATTCCAATTAGGCAAGTTGTCAATTGATTCGACGTTTGTTGACTAGAAATTTTGTGCTTTTTAGGAATTCAATCATTTTATGGAACTAAGAAACAGTACATTGTCTCACGCTCCTCTGCAAAAGCTGAATATAGAGCTATGGCCTCTGCGGTGTGTGAGCTTAAGTGGATCATTCTTTAGTTTTGGTTTAACATGCACGACTCCTATAAGACTATGTTATGATGCCTAGGCAGCATTGCATATAGCATCCAATCTGGGTTTTCATGAGAGCACCAATCACATCAAAGTTTATTGTCACTTTGTGAATGTTAAAATTCAAAAAGGAACCGTTTGCCTTGCTTCTATCCATACTTTTGAGCAACTAGCTGATATTTTTATAAAGGCATTGGGCAAGCAACAATTTGCATCTCTACTTTGCAAATTGGGCATTTATAATCTTCATGTTCCAACTTGAGGGGAATATTATATGTGATTTTAGGAATCATTCATATAATCATACTCATGCACAATTCATGTAATAACCGCGAAACAAACTTAGGATGCAGGATTGAGAGTTGTTCGTTATTTAAAAGGTGACCTATGTTATAACATAATGTTGCGAAGTGATTCTGATATTAAACTATTGGCCTATTGTGATTCTAATTACACAAGTTGTCTATTAACTCGGCGTTCGTTGACAAGAAATTTTGTGTTACTTGGGAATTCACACATTTCATGGAAAATTAAAAAACAACACACTACCTTGCGCTCCTCTGTAGAAGCTGAATATAGAGTCATGGCCTCTATGGTATGTGAGCACAAGTGGATCATTCTTTAGTCTTGGTTTAACTCCTATAAGACTAGATCGTGATAACTAGGCAGCATTGCATATTACATCCAATTTGATGTTTCATAAGCGCATCCAACACATCGAAGTTGATTGTCACTTTGTGCGTGATGAAACTGAAAAAGGGATCGCTCGTCTTGCTTATGTCCATACTTCTGAGCAACTAGTTGATATTTTTACGAAGGCATTCAGCAAGCAATAACTCTACTTTGCAAGTTGGGCATTCATAATCTTCATGCTCCAACTTGAGGGAGGTATTAAACATGATTTTAGGAATAAAAACTTGCACATCTATATGTGAGGCTAGGAGATTGTAGGAACAACCATTCTCAGATCTTTATAAGGTGGATGTTAATTGATAAGAGATATATTTATGAACATTTAATAAATTTGAATACAAACTTAATTTCTTAGACAATGCAAAAATAACTCACTATTATTTTTTTTCATCCACTAAAAGTGAGTATCTAGTAGTAGCAGATACTACAACAAAATTAACATAGCTATATTCCTTACTAGATGAACTTGGATTTCTTTCTTCCACAATAACTACTTTATGGTATGATAATGATGAAACAATATATTTAACTTCAAATTTTAATTTTCATACAAATTATATTATTATTTATTCGTGAGTTAATAACATTGAGGAAGGTTCAAGCAAGGTTTATTTCAAAGGTATTTTCTAAAAGTTTATTTCAATGGTTGATCAATTTATTGATATATTTATAAAACCACTTGGTCTGAAGAGTATTCAAAGAGCAACAAGACAAGCTACTCATAAGGATGAGATCAATGTGTGGATGAGAGATCTGACATAGAGGTGGTGGACAGAGGATTTCATCCGTCCATTGCAAGCACCGATAATTGCTTAAGCAGCCTGATAAATATCATCATCTTTCTCGAATCATATATTTAATTGAATTGAACTTTCAAAACAATCTTATCAATATCTTGAAAAGCAATCTTATATTGGGATTTGACGGCAAGCTTGACATATTTTCATTCTTGATATGGTTATAATTAAAGGTTTCCTAAATAAATGTGTCGCAACTTTGACTATTTAGAAGTAGGAGCCTGCCAACACCATCAAATCATCCTCCTCCTCCTCCTCACTTGTGTTTAACCCTCAGCCCCTCCACAATTTTCAAATAAGAGATGTGGAAGAAATCTAGTTACTCTCCTATCAAAGGTCTAATCTAACCTAGGACATGCCTTCTTGAACTAAATAAGCACGAGCTGATGAATACAGACAAGAGTTTTGCCCAACATGCCAAAGACACGGGTATAATAATGGTATTTGTCTTATTTGTTGTGGTTATCAAAGTGGTGTTATGAATTCAAAAGGAGTATTATAATTGTCTAAATTGTGCAATAGGAATAGGATACGTAACCATCATGGCTTTGTTCATGTCAAAATTTCACCAGCACCTCTAAATTGTGCATTTGAAAACGAAAATTGACTATTTAAAAGGTTTTAAAACTCAGCCTTTTTTTTAATACAAAAAATTACATACAATTTTCAGACTCATCAAATAAAAAATTTTATGTATTGAATACGTCGACTTTAAAATTAAAAAAAAAAGACACACCAACTATTAATAATATTACAAATTTAACATTTTAATTCAAGACGAAATTAATAAAAACTTAATAAAAAAGATTCAGCCTTTTATCTTTCTCTGTTTCACTTTTTTTTTTCTTTCTTCCTTATTTTATTTTCATATTTCCACACCGACAATGTGCCATTGCCAGAAATGTCCAAGCCCTGCATGCATGTGAAGTTTCCTCCACAGATAACAATACTGATCCACGCTCTTGTTGTCCTGATAATTAGTAACTGAAGGCGGCTACAGTACTCTGTTTTTACTGTTCATTACCACTTTCTGATTACTTCTCTTTCAGGATCTCCCATTAAAGGACGTAATCGGAGGCCTTGGGTTGTCGGTGTCACCACCAGGTCGCATATTCACAGACATGCACAGCGAGAAAACTAAAATGAGGAAGAAATTGTGCTGGGGTAATATACGTATATTATTCGCCAAGCCTGTCACTCGTTCTATACTTCTATTACAGTTTTTAGTTTTTTTTTAATTTAATGTAGAAATTATTTAGTTGAATTTCTGATTTTATTTTTAATTTTTAATTCTTAATTTTAGTAATTTATAAAAATTGTTTTTTGTTTTTGTCTTAATGAAAATCTGATTTACTATTAATTTAATTATTTGACATTAATAAATAATAAAATTATAATCAATATAATTTAATTATTTAATCTATTTCAATTTCAATAATTAATTTAAATTAAAAATTTTGTGTTAAAAATCCAAATTAGATAATGATCTAATAATTTATAATACTTATAAATTCAATTTAAATAATTAAAAATATTGAAATAGATTAAATAATTAAATTATATTGATTATAATT
>JAOQMM010000006.1:20191612-20209341 GCA_027563515.1 Erythroxylum platyclados
TGATTCTATATTATTTTAAATACTCATTTAAATTTATTTTATAATTATATTTTATATCATCAATTAGTTAAATTATTTATTTTAAATACCTCATTTTAAGAATTATCATAAACAACCTCCCTATTAGATAAGGTTAAAGTTATGTATTATTAGACCTTTTCAAAACTCGTGACTAAGTAAAATTTTAATTAAATATTGATAATGATGACCTCATTTCTAGAATATTGCGTGTACTAATGATTTTATATGCCTAAAAGGTTGGATAAATGGCTTCCAAATATTGGACTTCATGAATTCAAATTTGAATTCAATTTTTCATAAGGATTCTTCAAATATTTTTAATCATAAAAAAGTTAAGTTAATATTGTGCTAGGTGTCTTAATAATCATTTAAATCGATCTCATAATTTAATTGTGCAGTGTTAATTTTGCAAAATAATTTATTTTGAATGTCGAATTTAAATTTTTTTATATGTACTAAACATTTATTTAATAGACATATAAAATAGTTGTTACAGTTAAGGATAAAGTTGTGTATTATTAAATTTCTTTATATATATTGTGTATTAGTAAGATTTTTGTTGAGTTGTTATTGGTGTATAAAAAATAGTGCTTACAGTCTTTTTTTATTTTAAAAATTAAATTATTTTAAAATTTTGTGCAAGAATCATTTATCCAAAATCATAAGAAAGGGGTAATTGTTTGCCCCCCCCCCCTCTAAGCCTCTTGCGTCTTCGATTCACACGAGTTGTTGGGTTTGTTGCCTACAAAATGGGCTCCATTGTTGTATGCATACACTGTGCTAAAACAGTTCAAACGACTATGTACCAAATCTAGCATTTCTCCTAGAGAATCCCACCCACTGCTTTTGTTTCCTTTTTTCTCTCTTCCTTTATGTGTAAATACTACTATGCGTGTATTCTATACTTGGGCCCAACACCTAGTCAATGAACTAATCTTAAACACACAAGTTCCCTTCATCTTCACACCTTTTTTCTTCTTTATCCGTTTCCATTTCTGTACCCCGAAAGGCAATAATCCAATTGCTTATACGCATGGCTTATGAAAGTGGGAACGCTGTATTTTTTATGATCAACGCCTCCGGTTTTACACAAAATACCAAGTGATCTCAAGAGCAGCCTTTGCTATGTAACTTAGAACACAAATAAGTGAATTCGAGTTGCTTTATTGGAACAACTTACATGTTCCTCGAGACACGTGATAAAGGTGCGCTTAATCCCACAACCATTCTTTAATATCTCAAATCATTCTCACGATTTGTTCATATCGTTAAGATTGATTTGAACCAACGAAAAGAGAGGGATCAGACTTTAATCTTAAGTTGTAATTTGATATGTAGTTAACACTTGCAATGGATGGAAGGCTAACGTGTACGCATGATAGCGAACACTAAATTAGGTTTGATTTACTTGAGGGATGGGATGATTAAATAAAATTTTGGTATAGGAAAAGCTAAAACAAGGTAGGTGACCATAATGGCTGTGCCTGCAGGCTCATCGTTTTGTTTATAATTTAATAGTCTTCACGCATAGTGTGCAAGTTGGAACACAAGTTGTGAAGCTTGAGGTCGAGTAAGTATTGGGAATTAAGCTAACCCTTGTAAGATATTTATATTTTGTGTAGTGTAGGGACAAGAACTTCAAACCAAAGGGTTTAGATAAAATCGTTTCATCGAACACTTCCTGAAATGGATAGAGTCTGGAAGGGTTGAAAAGTTGTGGATAAGGTCTGAAGATGTGGAGTTGGTGGAACATAAATCCTTTTCATTATCACCAAAAGGAGATGAACTCTTTTGGCTCTAGTTAGAAAATGAATGCTGCATTTGCTGCCACCTTACACCATACTTCCCTACCCTATATATATAGGACACATGTAACATTTGTGACTTGCTGATATTTTATATGTTTCTAAAATTGACTGTAGTTGGATGACTCATAAAATACTTCAATTTAATAATTATGAAAAAATATGTGCATCATTGGATATGGATAAAATAACTGTTTATTGGTTTTGTTTAAAATTACAATTAAATTCGTAATAAGTACATATTGCAATTGAAATTTTATTATATTCGTGTATTATATTATGTTAGGATAATGAATTAAGCCTTCAAGATTTCTACTCTATGTAGATTTTTACTTTGTGTAAATTCCTACTCTATGTAAGTTTTTTTTCTCCCTTTTATATATGAAACTATTTCCAAATTCCTACTTTATGTAGATTCCCTACTCTAGGGTTATACTATTATATAAACACCCCATTCGGGGTTCTTTGTAAAATTATATTAGTGTACTCTTCATTAGTCATGGGGATTGTATGTGAGAGAGAAAAACATTTGTATTTTTTTCTCCATTGACATGGTGCATATTTTCAGGCTCTCTTCGCCCCTTGAGTTTATTGGTTATGTTTAAAATTACAATTAAATTCGTAATAAGTACATATTGCAATTGACATTTTACTATATTCATGTATTATATTATGTTAGGATAATGAATCAAGTCTTCAAGATTTCTACTTTATGTAGATTTCTACTTTGTGTAGATTCCTACTCTATGTAAGTTTTTTTTTCCTTTTATATATGAAACTATTTCCAAATTCCTACTTTATGTAGGTTCCCTATTCTAGGGTTATACTACTATATAAACACCCCATTGGGGGTTCTTTGTAAAATTGTATTGGTGTAATCTTCATTAGTCATGGAGATTGTGTGTGAGGGAGAAAAACAGTTGTATTTTTTTCTCCATTGACATAGTGCATATTTTCGGGTTCTCTTCGTCCGATGAGTTTTCCTCCCGGAACTTAGGTTTTACACGTAAAATTCTTTGTGTCCTTTTATTGTTTTCTATATTTACTTGATTGATTCCATTGCTTTCGCAACTACTAGCACAACAAACTAGTATCAGAGTAAGGTTCCTTTCGATCAACCAAGTCTTGTCACCATGTCTCCTTCAACAAAATTCGAAATTGACAAGTTCAACGGAAAAATTAGTTTTGTTATTTGGAAGGTCCAGATGCAAGTCGGTCTCATACAACATGGATTGAAGAAAGCTTTGTCTGGCAAGACAAAGAAATCTGCCAATATGTCAGATGAGGATTGGGAAGAGTTGGACGAAAAAGCCTTGTCCACTATTCAGGTATTCTTGGCACGTGAAGTGCTCCGAGAAGTGTTCCATGAGACTACCACTGCAAGATTTTGGTTGAAATTAGAGTCCTTTTACATGAAAAAGAGCCTAGTCAACAAACTTTGTTTCAAAGAACGTCTATTTATGCTCAAGATGTCCAAATGTACACCTGTCCCATCTCATCTTGACGAATTGAATTCCATTATTATTAATTTGGAAAATCTTGATGTCAAAGTTAATGATGAGGATCAAGCAGTGCTTCTTGTTATTTCACTACCTCATTCGTATAAGCACTTTAAAGAAATTATGCTTTATGGTAACTGTGAAATTCTCTCTTTAGAAAAAGTTAAATCTGCTTTATTGTCCAAATAAAAGTTTGATGCTTCCATTAAGAAGGAGGCTGAGGGTTTAATAGTTAAGGTAGAAATTTTGAGAAAGAAGAGAGCAGTAAGAGCCATAAGAAGCCTAAATCTAAGTCTAGAGGTAGAGATGCCAATATTACATGTAAATATTTCAAGAAACTCGGATACAAGATCTCACACTATTATAAATTGAAAAATAAACTAGAAAAAGAAGGTAAACACAAGGGTAATTAATATGATTCTACCCCCGAGGCTGCTATGGTTGATTCCAGTTTAGGAAGTGATGTTCTTTTGGTTGTTCAAGGCGAACAACGACCCAAAGATGAATTGATCCTAGACTCCAGTTGTATTTTTCATATATTTCCTCACAGGGATTGGTTTGTCACCTATGAAACTACTAAGGGTGTTGTCCTTATGGGTAACAATGCAAAGTGTGATGTGGTGGGGAAAGGTACAATCAATATTAAAACTTATGATGGTATTGTTAAAACCCTCGCTAATGTTTGTCACGTTCGTGATTTAAAACGCAACCTTATTTCAGTTGGTACACTTAAGTCTTTTGGGTGTAAGTACTCCTTTGAAGGTGGAGTCATGAAGGTATCCCGAGATAATCTTGTATTCATTAAAGGGAAAAGACATGGTACTCTTTATGTGTTACAGAGCTCTACTGTTATTGGTACTACTGATGTTGCCTCATCTAAGTCTCACAAAGATGCCACCAAGTTGTGACATTACTGCCTAGGCCATATGGGTGAGAAAGGTATACAAATCTTGTGCAAGGGTGGTATATTGAGCCAGAGTTCAGGTAGTATGGAGTTTTGTAAACATTGTGTCTTTGATAAACAGACTAGAGTGAGTTTCTCTTCCTCAGAGATTCACAAGACCAAAGGTACTCTGGATTATATTCATTCTGATCTATGGGGTCTCTCTTGCTTTGCTTCTTGAGGCGGTAGAAGGTATATGTTGACCAAGTCACTACCTATTGCTAAGTTCAAGCATTGCCTAGATTTAGTCGGTATTCTTAATACTTGAGCACCCTTTGGGGCTTACGACAAAGAGAGCTCTTACTTTTGGTTTTATGTTAAGGTGGAGATTTGTTGGAATAATGACCCAAGCCTCAAGATTTCTACTCTATATAGATTCCTACTTTATGTAAATTTTCTTTCCTTTTATGACACTATTTCCAAATTCTTAATTTATATAGGTTTTCTACCTTAGGGTTATACTATTATATAAACACCCCTTTGGTGATCTTTTGTAAAATCGTATTGGTATATTCTTCGTTAGTCATAAGAATTGTGTATGAGAGAGAAAAACAATTGTAATTTTTTCTCTATTAACATAGTGCATATTTTCTAGCCCTTTTTGTCCCATGAGTTTTTCTTTATTTACTTGATTGATTTCATTACTTCCACAACTACAAGCACAGCACATTAACAACAGCCTAAAATGGATCGCTATCTCTAAAGTATAATTAACTTTCGATCGCTAGTTAACCCAATCAGGCAATCACTTTTCCCACCTATGTAGTGTTATTTGTACTAGGGTCTTAATCTGTTTTCTTCCTTATCTGTCAAGAAATCTGCTGGTGGTCGGAAAATCTAACATTGAATGATGTGACGGGTTTCAGTGGAAGAAGATATATATCTGGCTATTCCTCGCTAAATGACAAGCAAGTTGTGAATAATATGTTTCATGTTCTGATGTTCAAGTGCTGCAAGCAAGCCATCAGAGCCATTAGAGATTAATGACAGTGATGCGCGTACTTTCCAAGCTTGTAAAATTCTACTTGATCCATTCCAAGAATTCAGAGTTTGAAGCTGGGGTTTAAAATTCTAACTTCTAATCAAGTGTATGAAAATTACAAAATATGCTATCTTGTGAGTTATGTAAGTCTCATCATTGATCTTTTATAATTTTGAGACGTATAGGTGACAATTTTGATAAAATTTAAGAAATATAACTCTTAGATAAAAGTCGAACAAATTTCATTTATTTCACTACACAACAATAATTTTTAGACTACTAAAATTTTGAATAAAGAGATTATCCTATTCTAAATTGAGATTGAATCTCTTCTAATTTAAGTTTTTAAGAAATTTTAAATGTAAAAAAATATTTTTATAAAATTTTAGATTATAAATATTATACATCTCAGTTTCATTTTAAATTGGAATTTTACAAATTAACTAAAGGTGCTATAAATAATATTTTTTTGATAGGGTATTTTTAGTATTTTATAAACTCTTAATCATGATTATAAACCAACTTCTAACAAATTTCACCGAAGAGATGGCATTAGAGTATCAATTCAACATTCCCTTAATGGGTTGATTCTAGTCTTCTTATGCCCTTTGAATTATGACTATGAATAAACTTCTAATTAGTTTTTTTAGAGCAAACAATTATAATATCCAAAGTAAAGTTATTACACTAATGACTTGACGTGTTACGAAAAATATATATTAAAACCTAGACATTGGTATTTGAAACTAACTTTAACTCAAAATTGACCTAGCCTAAATGTTCCCAAGTTTGAGTCAGTACTTTGAAGCCTACTTTGCAAACTATAATTTTTAATATTTTAAAAATTAAATCAATTTGAATAGTTTAATAATAAAAATTATGAATTAGTTAACTTTTTATTTAGATTTAGTTTAATAATTTTTGTTGTTAAAAATGATTAGTTTATTAATTAATCTGTCAGTTTTTATAAATTAATAAGTTTTTATAATTCTTGATTAATTTTTATTTAATAGTCTCCTTTTTTAATTAAACTTTAATGTTTTATAGATAAGAATAATCTTTTTTAATTCTATTCAAATTTAATCGATTTTATAATAATCTAATACTGATTAAACTTTTTAAATATTAAATTTTTTTTCTTATCGTGTTAACTGTCGGTTCAGTTTTGAAACCGTTTACAATTAAACGTCTGGCTCGAAAACTTATTCATCACAAAACATGGGAATTGAATTGGTATATTTTATTCTTTCGACACAAGATAAAGCATGAATTTATCTCCTTTTTGCGTTTTGTCAATAGTCTAACTCTCCGCTTAAATACTTTTTTAATGTGAAACGATATCTAAGAGTCAAATCTCAAGCACCTCATCATTTCAAGTTAATAATTTCGTGTAGTTATGGTAAGTTGATTAGTACAAACATCGTGCATTGGTACCTAACAACATAAGTTATTATGAAATCTAACGCCAAAGGTCGCTTTTTTCTCTTCAACTTGTTTCAAAGGGCACCCACCGAAGCACGCTGTTAGCCAATTGATTCCTTCGTACATTGATCAGACAAAACACTTCATAAAAGTCTTTGTGTTCTTCGTGACTTCATGTTCTTGTTGCGTGTCACTTAAATCTTCTAATTAACTTTTGGTCTTCTACACTTTAATCTCACTTATGACCTCAACCATTGTTTCTGATAAGATCGATATTAATTAGCTTATTCTACAAAAGTAGATGAGTTTAACGTAATGATTGATTAAGTCCGAACTGATAAAGATCGGGACAAGATCTACTCTGTCCCAGATGTGAAAGACATTGTGACAATCCATGTCCTATGAAGGTATTTTGTAATAATCTTAAACTTTTTTTTTAATTTTATTTTTTCTGTGTATATCAAGGTAGTAACTTTGGAATTAGCCACTATCACAAGCAAAGGTTCCTTCCCTCACTCAATTATAGTTTTTCCCTTTTTTTATTTCCCCTATGTAACTCCTAGGGTTTGGTCGGTCACTAGCCCCAAGCGAAATAGTATTGGATAAAGCATGCATGAACACTTATTCCCTTTATTCTTGTAGTCTCAATCCCTCATTTCTCTAGATCTTTTTCAATAATGTGAAGTGGAAAGGCTGTACTAGAATTCCAATGCTATATTGATGAGAAAAGAATAATGATTTATTATTGGTTTCTTTAGTTTTAAGTAAAATAACAAATTTATACCGAATTCAATGTATCTACGTAATAATGTAAGTACCCCCCCAAAAAAAATCCTGAAACATATGGTCGTGTACTACTAATAATACATAATTATGCATGGCCAGGAACTCGTGTTGTTGACCTCGAACTCAAGCAAGAATGAAAACGACAACAATACATAGCGATAGATGACCCTGCAGCACCATAGTTATTATATATTTATGTAAGAGAAAGATGGGATGATCTAAGACGAAACTGTACATGTGAGAATGTGATTACAACGTGGACGGAGACATAATTACAGAACAATTCAATAATAGACTTTCAAATGTTAAACTAATAAGAAAAGTCCGAACGAGTAGTGGACGGCAAGAGAGATTAAAAAAAAGAAAAGGGAGAGGGCATGAATTGCTGGGTGTTTAAGGATTGCCAAAACCGATACAAACAACTTTTGTTGTTGTTGTTGGGGCACGAGACCAGGAGGAATGCTTAGATGGTGGAGGGAAATGAAAAGGGTCAGAAGCTTTTGATATGGAAATAATGGATGGATAGTGAAACCCTACCAAAGCAAAACTAGTAGGAGACACCATGCATGCGCGGTCACTTAGAGCTGGCACAATTCAGGGTCATGATTTTTAGTGGCACTCCTTTCGTTTTACCCATGTTGTGCCATAAGGAGTCAGACAAAAGAGGACATGTGAGATTCGAGAGAAAGATATAGGCCTAAATTGGTTGAGGTATAGGTAGTATTTGATGGTAGATGGGCATGGATCGGTACATCACCTTTTCAACTTTTGCATTATTGAGTACGTATGGAGAGAAAACACTCACATATATATTTCCTCATGTCGAAAAACAGAAGATCCATCCTATAATTGATATAAAACGAGAAATTTATATTTTAATGTGTGCTAAATAATAAATTCAATTCATATGACCTTTGTATATCAATTTTTTTAAAAATTTAACCTTCTTACTACTTGAGAATTTAAAGAATTTATTTTATGATATTATATTGAGAAATTGCGTAATTAATTGCCATTGTTTTCTTGAATAAAAAATAAAAAATGTTTTATTAAATTCAATTTAAATTCTAGGTTAGAAAAGGTAAAATACTTAGTGGTATTGTCATTTGAACTAAAAGGTTAAGAATTTACAAAAGAAAAAAAAGTGATTTTAAAATAATATTTCTCATGCATTCTTTTTCAATTGCTAAAATAGAAGTAAGGTGAAATTTGAAAAGATAGACAATAATGTATTCCGGAAATTAAGCAAGAAAAAAAAGGAAACAAAACAATCAATCGCACAAGACACAGATTTATGTGTTTCATCCCAATTGTTTAAGGCTACGTCCACAAGTAACCACAAATTACAAATTCAATATCAGAAAAGGGAAGAATTAAAAGTGGAGTGAAGATAGGGTTTTTCAACCATACACAATCCTAAAACAGATGGAGTTTATATATTACTCCAATACAAAACTGAAAGTACCGAAAATACCCTGAAAAATAAATAAATAAATAAACTGAAGATTCAAGGCACATCTGATGTGATGAATTAGTTCAATGATTAAGTTCTAAAAGCTTCTATTTACAATATAAATAATAAGTATTTTAAAATTCAACTAATCTCAAAGTCAATTATATAAAAAACGTTGTGCTGTATCTATATTTAAAGGATATTTCCGTATTTAAATTTTCATAAAATTTTTGGATTCATCATTATAGCCATGACTTGCTTGCTATAATTCTTATTCCATTCATAGATATTATAGTATCTTATAAGTTACACATTATAACATTTCCTAGTTTAGAATAGTAATTATACGTACAACATAGATTAGTGGAGCCATGTGGGTAATTCTATAATCTGCAACTGACGTAATGTGATTTGTTTTTTGTAATGATATGAAGCAGAAAAAGTAAAAATCTCCATGAATGTCGCACTCTAGGTATTATACCAACAAGAAGGGCGGAAAGTTGACGCGTGGGAAGCTATCTTGAACAATTCGTCTTTGCAACTAGAGTATATGATAAGGATATATACAAAGTTGGATCCTTTGAGAGGCAAGAATTGGAATTATTGGAGAGGACAAGTCTTGAATCAGTGGTTTGGAACTTGGAAGGGTCAATCGGATCAAAATCAATCTGCAAATATACAAGTATATGTAATATGTCACATTTATGACTAATAAGGATGTCTCCTTCCTCCCTAAAATTTGCTAACCAAGGAGTTGACAGGAACAAACAGGGACAGCAAGGTTGACAAACGTTGTTTGTAATGAAAATTATCACTTCCAATCAACGGAATAGCTCATGTATTCGAAACAATTGGAGAATCTTATCGACAGAATTTTCTTGGGTAATGAGGGTTGTCCGATATTTGGATGGTTATGTAGAGAGTAAGGTGTGTGGACATTCAATGAATGATACAACTTAAATGGCAATTGAGAGAACAAAGCGTGAGCACTACCACTCCCAATCCATATGATATGCTCATGCGGGTATGACATGAGGGGGTTGTAGCGTATCAAACTAAAATTCACAAAAGTCTCCCAAAGGAAAATTGTCTGCAAAACATAGCTCTCTATCTCTCTTCTCTGTGGGGTTAAGGCGATGGTGCAAGTTGTGTGACATGAGCATGTCATGTGTTCAAATTGATGGCGAATTTGAATCTCTTTTCGCTTGTGGGTTCCACTTAGTATCTATATTCATAGATTTGATTTGGACTGCAATCAAAAGTGGAGATAAGGTTACCAATTTTATCTTCTTTTCTCAAAAATTTCATTTGGTATGGTATAATATTAGTGGTGGATATTCGTAGGCCTCCACTTCACGGGCCACTTGTTGTTGGGCCTTTTTCTTGTGTGTGAGTGTCCACCAAGATTCATTCTTATCCAATCATATAAACCTTTTTATTCTCTTCTTAGAAGAACCCTTAACTGTTATCATTAAGTGTATATCGATAATTTTTAAGTGAATGTAATCATTTATAAATTATCTATTAAGCGAAAGTGAGTTTATATAAACTCGAAGTGAAGTGAGGAGTTAGTGTTTGGAAATTCTTAAATGGCTCCTCTTATAAGGTGCACCACTTTAAGGCCAATTCAATAGCAAAGAGCACAACCTTTTGATAGGTATATGTCTTTATCATGTACGGACAAAGAGAAAGAAGGTTTAAGAATATCTCTATTAAAGTAGCCAATAAGGTCTTTTTGATCAAAAGACTTTGAGAGTTCTTCAAGACAAAAATTCTCTTTGGATAAGATGACTTCATAGCTACTTTTCAAAAGGGAACAGTCTATGGAATCTATCTACAAGACCAACTTTCTTTTGGTTCCTTAAGATTAACTTTTAAAGTTCAGGGATGAGGGGACAAATGTAGTATGTTGCAAAATAGGAAATGGGAAGTCAACATTTTTATGACATGACAACTGGACAAGCTGTGGTCTTCTATCCCAAAACCCAGGTGCAATTTTATCTCTCTCTCAGCCAAAACTAGTGGGTGCAATTTCCAGGGGCCAAACAGCACCTGAAACCCTCATATTCCCCTAATACTAACCTTCAGGACTGCTACCTATGAATCAGTATGCCTATTGAGAGATTTTCAAGTAAGGCTTATAGGAAATGATTGCGTAGTAATGAACAAGAGGTATCCTGGGTTATCTGGAATAACATTCTAAGACCTAATACAACTTTCTTACTTTAGGTAATAGCCAAGGACATAATTACTACAATGGGCATACTACACTTTTTGAATCTAAATGGGATCTGTATCTTATACAAAGAGGAGAATGAAACGAGGGATCATCTATTTTTTCTGCTCTCTCTCTAATTCAATCTGGTGTAAACTCAGAGAGCACTATTCATGGAATGAGCATTCTAATACTTTCTTGGAGGCTATTAATAAGATAACTGCTGCACTTGCTTCCAATCCTCCCTCGAAGCAGCATGTGCTCGGCCTAGCCATAACTTCTCAGGAGTTATGGAAGGAGAGGAATCGTAGAAAGTTCTAAAATAAGGAACAATCTAAGACGGTAATCATGCAAGTTATCTTACAAAATGTAAATTAACAATCTATATGTGGGATTCAGTGTAGGATTAACAGAGATGAAGCCTTTAGTTAACCTATTCCCTGCAAAGAAGTAGGCCCATCATGCAATGTTTCCTTATAGCTGGTGTGATCATCAAGCAATAACCAGACCTATTAGACGAAGATCAATAACTAAATAGACCAGCAGAAGATGCGTGGAATTAGATTGAATCACTCTTACCTTGGATATTCAGATTAAAGAAGGAAGGAACGATGCAGCTGGTAAAACCTCTGGAGGTCCCAATCCCTAATTGGGTGTATTCTGAAGCCTTCGATTGTCTGTTGTGTGGGTTTTTTTACCCATTTGCAAAACGACATCGGAATAAGATGGGTTAAACGATGCAAAATTATATGTTCAGTGCGTGCCTAGACATATGGATGCTGATGGTGTTATGTTGAATTGATATATGTTAAGAGTTGGAATGTTCATTTCATGATTTTTCTGCAATGACTTATTAACAAGTTTGCATAATCTTCGCAATATATGATCTTTAGTTATTTTTATAAATTACTTTCAATACAAGTATTCTAAAACCAATGTTAGTATAAGGTTTTTAGAGAGAGAGAAATGTCATATCAAAACTTATTCACTCATTTATTAATAAAAGAGTCTCCTCTTATTTATGTACCATAAGTGACTGAACAAGTTGTTGAAGCTCTCAAAATTAATTACAATCGCTAAACTCTTATAATAGTTGTAGAACTGGGTCAAATCTCAAGAGAACTAAACACTAATTTTTTTAATTTCAATTAATAAAACAAAATGGAAAATTTATGATCAATTAACTAATAAACTAAAAATTTAACAAGAAATCAAAATTAATCAAATAAGTATTAAAGTGAGAAATTCAATGGTACTTATCTCTGATTCAAAAGAAATATATCATTCAATTGTAACTTTGATTATTTGTCTAAAAAGAATATTTTCACATTTTAAGCAGTTAATCTGAAACTTATTAGGATAGTCATAATAAGTATTAATTTTTCCTAAATTAATTAGTTCAAACCTTTTATTCAAACAAAAAATTACTGTATATTGATTGAATATGATAGTATTCCACATCAGTTAAGTGATACCAATAAACTTAATGAAAAGACTAGAACCCAAATTAAATAATTGAAATAGCTACAACTATTCAATTTAGTTTTCTTGTTTATTATAAGTTAAATATTCAAATTTATAAATAACCTATTTGCGACTTATACCAATTATTCATGACAATTATAGATCATTGAATTCATGGATAGTTATAGAATATAATTAACATCAAATTAATTTTTTAGATTAATCAATATTGATTACTTGTGAAATAAAAGAACACAAAACAAGAAATACTTGAATTAAAATAAAATCTAGTTTTAGAACAAAATCTTACAAGATTATAACTAGAGTTTTGAATCCTCTTGAATCAAAATATTTGGATTTGGTCACTCTTGGCTTTGGTTCAACCACAAAAAAAGAAGAAAAATTGAAAGATGAAGATAAAACACAAAGAAACATGAAAAGAGAATTATGAATAACGTATGTGTAACATTTTTCCCCTCTTTTTTCCTACACAAAAACTAACTTCTTTCAATATGCTAGAGATTATCTTCTAAATAAATATAAATCCCTACATAATAGAGATGAGAATAAGTCTCCTAATTGAGCTGAAACTCTTGGAGTAAATCTCGCTTAGATGTGATCTCGCCTTATCAATTGCAGCAATCTGTCATTTTTTTTTTTCCGAAATTCGTGATTTTAACAAATAATGCTTAAATTTGATCTTATAATTTGATCTAATTTCTACTTTTCACCTCCTAAAATAAAATAAATATTAATTCTATTAATTAAGCACTAAAATTAATCTAAAACAAAAGAGATAATGCCAATTAACATAACCAAATCACATATTATCAAATTTCCTCACACCAAACTCATGCTTGACCTTAAGTATACTTCAAGCCAATACATCAATCATCCTTATAACAACCTCTCATCTTCTTTCGTGTTATCCAAAAATATTCGAAAAGCTAATACACATTAAAGGTTTAAGATAAAATATCAGTTGGGAGAAGAAGCACTTATAGGTTGCATTTTAAGAATAAAAATATAACATCTCATTAATTCCATCAAAATCAAAAGAAACAAGGCTTGACACCCTCTCATATGTTTCACTATATACATTTAAAGTGTTTAATGTTCATTAAACTCTCAAATCAAAGCATAACGAGTTATTTCTATAAGATTGCTAATGAATCATATATCCACCATTTAGCAAAAAGGAATTTAATGCATAAATCAATGAGACTTAATAAGAGTTGTAAGTAGTTTAGTTAAAGGTATAGCAAAAAGAAGTTTTTAGGTTAAACAAATTGAAGAAAATCATAAAAACTTATCCATATATGTTTTAACTCAAATCAGTTCTAAAATTTAATTGATTGAAATATCATCCTTTCAACCACCATCATTTTTTTCTTTTTCCTTTTTATTTTTAACAAGAAAACCAAAGAGGAGATTTCTTTTATTTTTTTTTACTATACTTCTCCCCATTCTATAAAAAGTAAAAAAAAATTAAAACAATGCAACTTGAATCAATTAATTAACTTTTTATGGAAATAGTCAAAATCCTGTGCAAATAAGTTTTATATAATTCCTTCAATTTAAGGGCTCAAAATTATTAAAGATATCAATAAAAGAAGGGTAAAAGTGGCTTATAACAAGGTTAATCTGCAAGAAAAGAAAGTTTAAAGTTCAAATTAGTTCTCTATGAGTAACAATTAAGGTAGGCTTTTCTAGGTCAAAAATAGTTATGATAAATGCCCCTATCATCTCCATGCATAAATTCACCAATAATATGTTCTCAAAATGTATTCAAAAGTAAGTTATAGCATAAACAAGCTATGTTTGTTAACACACACCACAAAGAAAAGTATACGAGCACAAATGTGATGAATTGTTCTTAGGCTCAAAAGCTCACATGGGTGTCAAATTGCATCAAGTATTGCATATTTTCATTCAATAAAACCAATGAGATACTTTTAATGAAAAATACTAATCATGTTCGTCTCTCTCATATATTAAAATTTAAACAAAAATTGTATCCTAACTTAGGGATTATTTCTAAAAATTACTCAAAAAATTTTAATTTGCCACAAGGAATAATCAACATATGAATCATAGTATTCATGACTTCAAGCACAAATCACAAATTTTTTTGAAGAAAGATAAAGATTTATTCAATCATAACTCTCCTCTACACCTCAATCATATATTATCCCTAATATATGCATAAGATGCTCACGTTCAATAAAATAATCTCATAAAATAAGTCAAAACTTAGAATACTCCCCTAATTATGGGCATCTTAAATGAAATGCATTAGGTAGACATGGATGTATGTTGATTAAATTCATCGCAGAGTTAGCTCTTGCACTACAATAGAAGGGACTTTTAGTGACGAAAAATCGTCGCTAATAGTCATTAGTGACGATTTATATTTGTCACTAAAATCGTCGTCAAATCCTCGTAACAAAAACTTATAAGCGACAATTTGGAAAAATTGTTGCTAATTGTTTTTTGCTAAGAATAGTTTTCGTAGTGAAAAAGTATAACCGACTTTTTTCTAAATTATTGTCAATAAGTTTTGGCTATGCTTTGTTTTCGTCGCTAAAACTTATTAGCTACGTTTATAAAAATGTAACTATTGTAGCTAATAACTCTTAACCGCTTCTGATGTTTTATTTACCAAAGCTTCTCCATTAGCTGCATCTATCATGCTTATATCCATTGCCAATAACCCTTTTATAAAAGTACTTAATCAAAAGTTACTCAAGAATCTGATGGTATGGACAACTAGCATATAATTCCTTAATCCTCTCCCAATATTGCACAATATTTCTCCACTAAGTTGTTTTATCCCACATATCTTTTTCCTTATATAAGAACTTCGCCAATAACAACCTTTCATTTCATTTCATATTGTTACTAAGCTAAAATGAATATAACAAAGCCAATCCTACGCCTTATCTTTCAATGAGAATGGAAAGGCAATAAGATTAATTTGTTCTTCCGTTACTCATTGTGGCTTCATTCCAGAACAAACAACATGGAATTATTTCAAGTGTTTATATGGATATTCACTTGCAAGACCACGAAAGATAGGAAGTAAATGAATCAAACCATATTTCAACTTGAAATCCACCTTAATATCTGGAAATCTTATGTATAAGGGTTGTTGATTCAAATTGGTATTGTTAACTCCCTCAACATTTTAGTTTTAGGATTTGTTATCTTTTCTTTAACTTCTTGGAATTTTGAATCTTTACCAACTGTTAGGTTTATCTCAACTTTCACTTTTGGAGGTGCATAACATTTTCCTTGCTTAGCCTATTTCCTTAAATGATGCATTGTCTTATCAATTTCTGGATTATATTGTAATTCACCTGTTGAGAAGAACAAGTCATACAAGATAAAAGACTAGCAGTAAACTATAAAAGAAGGCAAAGAAAATAAGAAAGAAATGAAGTTCCTTGATAATGATCCCAAAATTTTAAACAAGTTGTGAAGCTCTCAATTAATTATGATTCACTAAACTCCCGTCGTAGTCATAAAACCCGAACGAATCCCAAGAGAACTAAACACTAGTTTCTTAATTTCAATTAATAAAACAAAATGGGGGATTTATGATGTATTAACTAATAAACTAAATTTAACAAGGAATCAAAATAAATTAACAAAGTATTAAAGTGAGAAATTCAGTGGTACTTAACTCGATTCAAGGGAAAGATCTTGTAACTTTAATCATTGGTCTAAAAAAATGAATTTTACAATTCAAGTAGTTAGTCCAAAACCTATTAGGATAACCATAATAAGTTTTAATTTTTTCTAAATTAATTATTTCAAACTAAAACGTAACATAAATTGATCGGGTATAAGTCTTAATTTTTTCTAAATTAATTATTTCAAACTCATTATTCAAACTAAAACGTAACATAAATTGATCGGGTATGATAACATTTCATATCAACTAAATAATGGCAATAAGCTTACTGAAAAGACTAGACTCTAAATTAAATAATTAAGATGGCTACAACTAGTCAATTTAGTTTTCTCATTTTTTATAAGTTAAATATGCAAATTCATAAATAACATATTTGCTACCTGTACCAATCATTCATGACAATTATGGATCACTAAATTCATGGACAGCTATAGAATAATCAATATCAAATTAATTTGTCAAATTAATCAATATTAATTACTTATTAAATGAAAGAACACAAAATAAGAAATACTTGAATTAAAATAAAATCTAAGTTTAGAACAAAACCTCACAAGATTACAACTAAAGTTTTGAATCCTCTTGAATCAGAATATTCAAATTTAGCCACTCATGGCTTTAGTTCAACCACAAAAATAGAAGAAATGATGAAAGATAAAGAGAAATCACAAAAAAAAAACAAAAAGAGAATTATGGAGAAGATGTGTTTTTTCCTCTTCTTTCATACCTAAAAACTAATTTCTTTCAATATTCTAGAGATTATCTTGTAACCAAATCCAAATCCTTACATATTAACGGTGAGAATAAGTCTCCTAATTGAATTGAAACTCTTAAAGTGCATCTGAGTTTAGTTGTGATCTCGCATTATCAATTGCAACAATCTGTCATCTTTTTTCCAAAATTCATGGTTTTAACAAATAGTACTCCAATTTGATCCAATCTCTACTTGTTACTTCCTAAAATAAAAAAATATTAATTATATTAATTAAGCACAAAAATCAATCCAAAACAAAAGAGATAAAGCCAATTAATATAACCAAATCACATCTTATTAGTTATACTTAGACATTTAAACTAAATCTTACATATTTCTAAATTTTTTAGAAGCTTAATGTTATAAATTAAAAATATAATGAAAAATGTATTTAAAAAATTCACAATTTGGATATACGATCCTTGAAAATAATTGTTTGATTTTAAGAGGTGAATTTTCTAACTAGAGGTGAGTTCAAATAATTTGCACATATTAGAAATTATATTATTTCATACATATTCAAATTTATATTATTTCTTTTTTCCCCTTTTGCATGCAATGTTGAATTTTAAAAAAAACTGAAAATTTTCTTTTTTATATACTTACATTTTCTTTAGCTTTAGACTCATTTGAATATGAATTTAATTTATATTTTTAATCAAGTCCTTAAATTTACGATTTAAAGATA
>JAOQMM010000006.1:20209441-20227644 GCA_027563515.1 Erythroxylum platyclados
CTTTAGCTTTAGACTCATTTGAATATGAATTTAATTTATATTTTTAATCAAGTCCTTAAATTTACGATTTAAAGATATATTTTCTAATCACAAGAAACTTTTCTTAAAAAATGCAAAATATCATATGTTTAATAGTTATAATATACATTTTTTATATATTAAAAATGAACTCGATTGCATAAGAAAATGGAGATTAAACGTTTTTAAAGTTTTTATTTAATTTCTTCTGTACTAATTATTTTTAAAATGTATTCTTCAAATTATTTTTAAATCGTGGATTCGTAAAAAATCCCAATCATACTAAAATGACGGAACGTGGATTGGGCTGAGGGTGAGATATGAATCCAAACGTGAAATGATGTGCTGTCTCTCTGAAGCCCATTCCAGGCCCAGTTTAACGAAACCTTTGAAGAACCAACGAACATGGAAAGAAAAAGGAAATGAAAATGAAGCGCAACGTGCGTGAAGTACTGAAGTGAAGACTCGAGTAATTAGAAGAGAAAATCGGCAGTGATATAGCGATTTAGTGTTTCCTGATTGTGTAATTGCTCCAGATTTTTGGCATTTCAAGAAGAGAGAAGCAAAGATGGAGGTGGAATTGCTAGAGTTGCTAAAAGATCTCGAAACTCTTAAGCGATCGCTTCCTGATTCCTCACTTCATGCTTCCATCGATAAGGTTTTCTCTTTCAATTAAATGGCCCTGATGCCTTTTTGGTTCATCTGTGATTAAGAATCTAGGATTTTGTTCTCCTTTTCATTGATTTTGATCGGCATGCATTGGTTCGGATTTGAAACAGAAACTTCTTTTCCTTTTTTTTTTCCTCATTGTTATTGTTGCTTGAGTTATGAAGAGAGTGTGGTTGCAATAGAGTGAATTTTAAGTTTGTGATATTAGCAATTGCAGTAGGTCGCGTTCTTAGTGCTTGAGGATGTTGAAATGGGGCAATTTTCTTCAAAGAAGTGAAATTTAGTTTTTCGAAGGAAATTTTGGATGAGTTCTCCTTTTCTAATCGGTAATTGTTTTTGCATTGTGCTCTAGATGCGATTGCGAGTGGATTATGTCACAAATCTGGCTAACGCGGCACCTGCTCGGCGTTCTAAAGTGAAGGTGTTGTTTCTATCTTCATCCACTACATGTCACAGTGTTTTTTCAGTCTTAAACTGGTTATTATGGTCAAGATTGAGCCTGAATTGACTTAAATTTCACAGGATATGAGTGCTGAGGTGGTCGATACCAATCCTTATAGTAGGCTAATGGCGCTTCAGAGAATGGGAATTGTTGAGAACTACGAGAGAATACGGGAATTCTCAGTTGCCATTGTTGTCTGTATTTATCTCCTCCTTATTAATTTCGTTTAGTGTTTCAAAATTAGACTTGTCAGGTAGTTCTATGTGTCATGATGCATGAGTGTCCACTTGCTAATATGTATTCACATGCTCAATTGGTACTTCAAATTGTGAAATTTGAGATTTTCTCTCTAAAAGAAATTAGATATCTTTGTGACGAGTCATGTCAAGTTAAAACTGCATAAGGTGACTTTTTCATCTATCAGGTGCAACTGAATTTTAATCAAAGACTACAAATCAAAATTACTGCCTTTTTGATAAAGCTATATTCTTGAAATCACATATGATAGGCTATAACATATTCTTATTCAAAGCAATTTCTTTTAGTTGATATTACGTTTTTTGGGAGTACGACAGAGAATATCACCAAATATCTGTCTTGCATGGACCTTTGATGTGCATTTATCTCTCTACTCTATGGGAATATTTCCCAATAACTTCTGTGGAGGAATTTGATTAATGAAAACTGATCATTTTCTTGTTACTTCAGGGGATTGGGGGCGTTGGCAGTGTTGCGGCTGAAATGCTAACAAGGTGTGGCATAGGTCGTCTTTTGTTGTACGATTATGACAAAGTGGAGTTAGCTAACATGAATAGGCTTTTTTTCCGCCCTGAGCAGGTCTCTAGAGTTGAATTTTTTTTTTCTTTTGTCAATAATCATTGTTGGACATAACGAGGATCAAAAAGTTAGACAGAAGCTTGTTTTTCATACACATTGCTTCTCTTCTTAGTAGTGCAGATTGGAGCTGCAAAATTTTATGCAAAAAATTGGATTTTGATTGTGAATATGAATCTTAAGATCTTCCATGTTCACTAATAGACTTTCACTTGATAGGTTGGCATGACAAAGACTGATGCTGCTGTTCAGACCCTTTCAGACATAAATCCAGATGTTGTTCTTGAGGCAAGCTACCCTTTGATTTCAGTATTCATTTATTTTGTTTTGCAGGAGGGGTTGATTAAGAGGAGAGGAAGAAGGGAGTTGGTATTGCTTATGGTTTTCTCTTTCCTTATCTGTTGCTGTCAAAACCTTGACATTCAGTAAGAATATTTGCATATAATTGGTGGTACTGCAGTAAGCTATGGTTATATCAGCATTTTGGCCAGTATTTTTATGTCTATAACTAATTTGCAATAGTTGAAGAAATTTCCCTCTATGATTATATATTAAAGCTACTTCATTCTGATGTATTTTTTATTGCTCAGAGCTATACACTTAACATAACAACAGTGCAAGGTTTCGATACCTTCATGTTAAGTTTAAAAAATAAGGCATTTCGCCCAAGCAAAGAAGGCAGCGGAGTTGATCTTGTGTTGAGTTGTGTAGATAATTATGAAGCCAGGATGGCTGTTAACCAGGTAATATAGAGCGCGACCCTGAGATTTCTTGGGATTTAATTTTATATGTTGGCTTGTGAACATTTTGCATATTCATCTTTTTCTATTGTATCTTTCTGGTTAGTTAAGTTTTAATATTGGTCTGATTTCTTTGCCAGTTTGCAGAAATTATATATTTTATGTTTCCTGGCTCACTCTACTATTGTTTTCCAGGCTTGCAATGAGTTGAATCAAATATGGATGGAATCTGGTAACTGACACTTTTCTCAACTACTATAATATGTTCTCATCTTTTTTTCTATTCTTTGTGGGTCCAATTTGCTTGATAAAAATAAATTGGACAGATTATATAATATTCCTGTTCATTCTGTAATGTTTGCGTATCATAATACCCTGTATTATGACCTTTGTCAGATTTTCTGGCATGATAATTGAAAAATGGCACACTTTAAGTCAACTAATAGCTTTTACTCGTAGTCTGTTGTCTGATATTTGCCTATCTTGTATACTTTTCTGTAATGAGTCCACCTCATTGGTGTATTTGAAATAAATTTAAAAGAAAGTTGTTGGCAGGGGTATCTGAGGATGCTGTCTCAGGTCACATTCAACTATTGGTTCCAGGAGAAACTGCCTGTTTTGCATGTGCTCCTCCTTTGGTATGCTTCTCACCTGGAATTGGAATGAGATTTTGGGTAGAATTAGTTAACTTTGTGAAGCTGCTCAAATTCCAGAAGGAATGAATATATGTGTAATTTCACTTTAATCTTTGTGCATATTCAGGCCTTTCATTGTAGACAAAAATTAGACAAATTGACTAAAAAGTAAACGTCAAGTAGTTAAAGGGTTCAAATGAAAAATTCACAGTTTAGATATATATGGGGCTGGAGATCTGGAGGGACATAAACTAAATGTTTCAGAGTTTTCTAGTCCAAAGGCTTATATTCTACGAAATAGAGAAGTTTTAGTTGTGTGATAATTGACATAACAAGCAGCTATTACTTTTCTCAGGTTGTAGCATCTGGAGTAGATGAGCGAACACTCAAGCGTGAAGGAGTTTGTGCGGCATCTTTACCAACCACCATGGTAGTGTCTTCACAAAGTTCAATTTGGTGTAATATTTTAGATTTTACTTGTGCATTGACCCAAATTAAATTTTAGATTTTAGTTTTCTAACAGTAAGTGGCATTGCGTTCAGGGAGTGGTTGCAGGGCTTTTAGTTCAGAATACCCTTAAGCTTCTATTACAGTTTGGGAATGTATCACCCTACCTGGTAAATTCTGTTTTCCCCCTCTCTAAGGCTCTCTGATGACCTTTGTGTGCCAAAATTTGCACCCTTCCTTGATCTGTAAATTTATGAATTAAGCTAATTTCTTACTTGTTGCCTAGTTATGTTGTGAGATTAGAGTAGTAAATACTAAATACTACGTATTCTTGGACTCTGCCAGTTGATTTTCACAAGTTTTTTGTTTGTTGCCTGGTTGCAGGGGTACAATTCTCTTAAAGATTACTTCCCAACCATGGAAATGAAGCCCAATCCTCAGTGTTCAAATATAGCTTGTTTGGAGCGTCAGGTATCTGCAAATCCATGTTCTAGGTATATGTGGTTTCTCACCTGGTACTAAGAGGCGTTATCATTGTGCAGAAAGAGTATATGCTTACAAAGCCGGTTAGGGATGCTGCAGCTAAGGCCAAGTTGGAAGCAGCAGCATCAGTAGTTCCTGAAGGCCCACTTCATGCTGATAATGAATGGAATATAAGGTATTATTGGGGGAGTTACACTTGTTTATAGCATGCAAACAGAACATAATAGTCTGATCCCCTTATTTTTGTGTTTAAAGTGTGAAGATTGATCGGATGTTTTTCCTTGTTTCTTATTTTCCCTTTTGTTTTAATTGTTTGTAAAGTGTTGTTGATGATAGTGAACCAGAAAGGATTGATGGCGCTACATCAGGTATTCTTAGTTCTTCTGCCGGAGTTTGTCCAACAATTGGCATAGTCTCGTCACAGCATGATACTATGGGGGACTTGGATTGCATGACATTTTCTCTTATAAATAGGGTCCATTTTTGTAGTCAACGTCTTCCCGGTGTCTGTACGGTGTCCTATCTCATGGTTTAGTTTCCTGATATTTGTCCATTGTTGGTCAGATGCTCTTCCCGAAGGTCTTAAAAGGGAGCTACCAACTGCAGACGAGTTTCAAAATACCCCACCAGCTGCTGTACCAACTACAACTACTGTTGATGACCTTGAAGAACTTCGTAAGCAACTTGAAGCGCTTAATGCTAAATAAAGACTTGTATGAGAAATACTGATACTGATGACATTTTTTGAGAAATAATATATTGCCATCTTTTCAAAACTGCCCTTCCAGATACTAGCCAAAGGTTGGACTAGACTTGTTTTTAGGGCACTTATGCCTTGGTACTCTTGCTTACAGCATATGGGGTTCCCCTTTCTTTTTTTGGGAGAAAGTTGTATGAAACGGATGTTGTACCTTATTATTGGAATTTGGAACTCCATTGGTCAAAGTGAGCAGTTCGAGAATTACTCGAACAGAACACAAACCATTAGACAAATTTCCAACAATATAAATTGTTCATGTTATGGCATAAAAGATTATGCCACATCTCTAGAGAAAAAGTTAAAAGATTGATTCTTCTTATTCTTATTTTTGATAATCTAGAGACATGTTGAGGTAAGTTGAACAAAATTAAAAATAAAAAAGATTAACTTGTAGTTATAGTATTTTAGAACTCATTCATATTGATATTTGTGGTCTTTATTTACTATCTATTATTCCAGATTTTTTCGACTTTTATTGGTAATTATACTCCTTATGGAGATGTGTTCTTGATTAAAGAAAATATGCAGTTCTTGAGAAGTTCAAGATTTTTAAAAAAAGTTGAGAAACAATTGAAAAAATCAATTACAATTGTCAGGCTATAAAGACTGCCTTCTATATTTTTAATAGAGTCCCAAGTAAATCATTTGTGAAAACACCTTTTGAGCTATAAAAATAATGGAAACATACTTTCGTTCATCTCCATATTTGAGGTTACACTGTTGAGATACATCTGTAAAATCCTAATTAAATAAATTGCATTATCGTTCCACTCATTGCTATTTTATAAGATATCTAGACCATTAGAAAGACTAAACATTTTGCTATAGATATGGAGGATCCAAAATTCTAGAATTATAGACAACTAAGTTTACTAAGTATGATGCATGTGACGACATTGGTCTTTCTCACATTTTAGATGATATAGAGTTAATACTACTGTAATTTAATATATTTCACTCATTTAGTTAGGGTTAGCAGATTCTAGACCTAATACCACTCTAGCAAAGGACTAAGAACTGATAGAGACACACAATATGGTTCTTGTGGCACAAGATCAAGTTGAACAAGTTTAATTAAGAAGATCAACTAGGGTGAGGAAGCTTCCTATACCATTTGATTATATAGTCTATCTGGGTAAGAATGACTTGATATATGATATGTTATTGATCCAATTACTTATTCACATATTGTTTCTAGCCCCGATTTATGGTTAGATGTAATACGAGATGAAATATAGTCCATAAAACATAATCAAGTATAAGAACTTATTGATTTACATTATAACTATAAACTTGCTAATTGTAAATGAGCTTATAAGATAAAAAAAGACCCTCAGGGAAAGGATGAGTGGTTTAAATTAAGGTTGGTTGCCAAAGATTTCACCTAGAGAGAAAAGATATACTTTAATGTTACTTTCTCTCTTATATCTTTTAAAAATACATTTCGAGTGATTATGACAATAATAGCTCATTATGATATGAAATTACATGATATAGATATTAAAACTAATTTCTTGAAGCAAGATCTTTATGAGGAGGTCTGTATGGTAGAGCCTGAAGAGTTTTAGGATAATTCCAAAAGTCATATGGTTTGTAAAATTAGGAAATCATTATACGAGTTAAAATAATATCCTTATTAATAGTACCTAAAATATAATGAGGTAATACCCTCATTCATCTTCATAAAAAATAAAGTTAAAAGAAGCTTGTACTACCATCTTTATCTTCAAAGAACAAAGGATTATATGCTGACTTATAGGAGGGCTAAATATGATTATGTACGTAAATTCTAACCTTGATATGTATCTAAATGACAAAAAGTCTACATCAAGTTATATCTTTATGTTAGCAAATGATGTCGTCTTATGACAAAGTGTCATACATACACTTATAACCTCTTTGATTTTGTATGCAGAGTTTGTTACATATTATATGGTTGTCTTACAAGCAAATTGGTTGAAAATTTTGATTTATGAATTATTTGTGGTTTATTAAGTTTCCAAACCAATTTGGATGTAATGTAATAATTTTTCTGCAATATTATTCAATAACAACAATAAGAATCTCACAGTATTCAAGCATTTAGAAGTCAAATATTTGACCATAAATGAACTTGTATATAAAGGTGACATTACAATAGAACATATTTTGACTGAGTATATATTGGATGATTCTTTAACTAAAAGACTTCACCCTATCATTTTTAATAGATATGTCAGTAGTATAAGTATAGAAGTTCTTTGACACTATTAGTTAGAGATGATTATTTTGTTTTCATGTATTATGAATATATTGTTTATATACATAAATGGTTATAATTTTCTTAGTCATACAGATTATCTTGCACTATCATGATATAAATAAAAGTCTTAAGATTTACCTCAATCGTAAATTATAGGTCATTAAACATATATAAATTTTAACATTTGATCTTATGTTTCTTGACACGTTTAGGTGTCTCAAGATATTGATGAGTTTTGGAGACATAGGAGATATAGTCTTTTAATCTTATTAAGGTTTTTTTGTTAATGCAATTTACCATACAATAAGAAAAAACACATTTCTCAAGTGCAAACTAGCATAAAGTTCATAGTAATTAAGACCGACAAATGATTTTCACACTTTATTTTCTTGTTTATGTTAATAAGATTATTAGATATGAGTGATTGTATTGAATCCGTATTATATATGAAACTGAATGATGGAATTTTATTCCTATTAGATATTTATTAATTAACAAATTTCAAAATTAAAGCTTAAAAATTAAAATAAATATAATATAAGGATAATAAAGTAACTCAATAAAAAATTTAATTAAATAGGTTGAAGTCTAATAAAGAAAATAATATCTTATAAGTTTAAGTTGGACTTTTATTAGGCATGTGATAGAGACCCTCAAATAAGATCACTATAATTAATTGATAAGTCTCTTGCACCTATTTAATTAAGTTTTATAAGTATAAGGTTTTCTTTGACCATTAAGAAATTTATACATTAAAAAATATATAAAAATGATCATGTTAAAATTATTTCAAGCAATTTTTATCAAAGAGCAATCGATAATTTCAACAATTTGTTAAAAAACCGACGAGATTATTTAAAATTAGTAAATGAATAATAAAACAAGTTTATTTGTTATCTTCTATATATACATGTATATATGTATAAAGTCAAAATCAATTAATAAATTTCATGTCATCTTTAACATGTTAAAAGTTTAAAAAGTGGTATAAATCTATCGTTTAAATGTGTACTCATTACAATCTAAAGAAATGCAAATGATGATAACCATGGAATGTCAACTAACTCGCACAATGTTTGCTGTATTCCTATTGTTAGCAATGGATAATCTGTTGATACAAGAAATGAAAAATTCTTCAATCAGATTCTGGCAAAGCTCAATAAGCAAATTTATTTAACACATCTAAATGCCCTATTTTTCGTAAACATCAGAGCTAGCTTCTATACCGGCCATGGGTAGCAGCTCTTGTGAAATACCAGAGCTTACTTTGACGACGGCCATGGACAGCAGCTTGTGAGACAGTGCCTGAAACGTGTAAAGGCTTTCCCCACAAAGTACATAACTTCAGACACACCTAATTGGAATGGCAAAAGGTACACTTAGACGTCAAATCATGCAATATAAAGGAAACTCTGACATTATCGTGTTGTCAGTAATCACCCAGGAATCAATGTACTGGCCAAAGTGCAACAATCATAAGGACTTGTCAAAGAATCAGAATTATGAGTCGTGTACAGAAAATACCAACGTGTTTTCCATTACAGTGGTCCTTCCTAACCTGTAGAGAAGCTATCAAGGTAGTGGTCCTCCGCCCTGTCGTCGGCAACACAATAGCTTAGAAGTTTCTATTCATCTTTCTGGAAAAAGAGAAGAAATGGGAAATGGGCGCATGATCAAAAACGATAGATACATCACATAGATGAAAAAGGTTTCCTCCAAGGTGAAGCTCATCATCCGACCTCAATAATTATGTTCGAACACTCATTGCTAGGAACATCTTTAAAATATGTATAAATAAAAAAATCATGAACATAAAATCTCTTAAATTTCTAAGAACTTTACCAAACTATAGAGACCTTAAGAAATTAAAGGCCTAGTGTAAATAAAGTTATTCATGTCTTGGCATTTTGATTTCATGTTATCTTCCTCTTATTAGTATTAAGTATAGCATTGACTTCAGCATGACAAGTGATATTTTAAAGTCTGTACCTTTATTTTTCTATCAACAGATTCACTTGACGTACCAAAAGTATCAGAGATTTAAACCTGTCATTTAAACTTCAAAAATTATGCTAGAAAATGAACATAATGCGAGAGTTTAAAATATTATCTTTAGTCTTTTTCAAAGTCTATTCATCCGTAACAACTAAGGGAGTGCTTAGTTAATGGTTTAGGAATGTATTAATAAGTATGGAATAAATATCAGGTGGTTGGTTTTATACTATGATTATAGAAATGATGTTTTTATATTTGACTTTCGGAGATCAGTCCATATCTCCGAAATATGAGAGAAATGAGTTTCATTCCTGACTTAGGAATAAGTGTCACAGGTATGTGACTTACTTCTTTTTTTCTTTTTTAATTAGATATAATTAATTAATTAATTTAATATAATTAATTAAAATATAATTAATTAATTACAATATAATTAATTAAAATATAACTAACAAATTAATTAATATATAATTAATTACAATATAATTAATTAATTATATTTTCTCTTTTTAGCAATTAAATATAATTAATTAAAATATATTAAAATTTGATGTAAAATAAAAATTTAACAACTTTTTATTTTTTAATATTTTTAACAAATCGGACTATTATTAATGATAATAGTAATTATTCCTTCTTCTTAACTAACCATTATAATTATAATGATTATATTCATCATTCTAAGTTAACCTTAGATTATGTAGGATTTGACTGCGAAATAAGTACAGTAACAAACGTAAATGCAGCAGTCAATTAGGGACATAAGCAGCAAATCCATGGAAATGCTTTTATTTCCAGGGACTGATATGACGTTTAGTACATAACCAGATAGCAGAACACAGACTAAGGGCAACGACAGCATACACTTGCAGAACTCAAGCTTTTACTCAGGAAAGCTGGTCATCTGCACAACTTCTTGGAAACCCATCATAGTCTGTACATAAGCAAATAAACCAGAAAAAGAATGAAATACATAAACTTCACAACAACCATGAAGATAACCACAATCCAAGTGTTTATGAAATACATAAACTAAGAATGATACGACTTATCCTAATTAAAACAAGTTCCGCAAGTTGTGGAGAGGAGGACGCGGTCTCGAGAGTGCATGGAACGTAGTTGAAAACTAATCAGTGTTGGAAGATAGTGAAAGAGCAAACAGAGAGTTGGACCAAACTTCCCAGTTGGTTTGTCATCAAATGGGTCAAGCACTGGACCTAATCAAAACTCAAAAGATAGGCTTCCGGGTCATGGGAACCAAGTACAAGTGGGACCAGGACCACCCGTGGGCTTCTCCACTGAGCGGTCCTACGAGATTATTGCAACTGATGGAGGTGGTGGTGGCTGGTCCTTCGAGTGACCGTACAAACCACTTTATGATCTCATTATTAACACCACGAAAAGAAAACAATGGTCTAATCTAATGAGGATTGGTGTTTAGGTGACGAGTGATGAGCGTAGAAGTAGTACCGCAGTGTAGGGGGCGCCTTTAGTGCTCGAATTTGCTACTTTTAAAGAAGGGAAGGCAGCTTCTGGCCTATTGCATTTGCATGTAAGATAAGAGGACCCCAAAAGAACGACACTGCCAAGTTGCTTAGTTGTAGTCCATGATATGTGAATCATTGCTTCTAGTGACCAACGTTCAACACCATCCAATTGGGTTGCTAAACAAATGCTTCAAAGGGTATGACCTAATATTTTTTAAGTATTTTTACCGACATTATATTTCAATTTTAAACTTTAAATTATCATCCAGGCTCTATGTTTAGTTGGGTTATATGAACTCTCACAAGAACTTGATGCTAACTATTACCAGAACTGAGAGCACACGTATCTTCTGGTTTTGAGTAACATAAACAATCAACCTGCTGTCCAAGTGGAGATGGCCGAGTTGGTCTAAGGCGCCAGATTAAGGTTCTGGTCCGAAAGGGCGTGGGTTCAAATCCCACTCTCCACATAAATGATGATTATTCATCTTTTATCATTGGTTAGAAGCTAAAGAAGGGTCGGTTGTTAAAAAAATTCAATCCCTTAATGTTAAAAACTTAGACTAGTTAATTTAATTTTTAATTTTTTAATATTTTTATTGTTAAAAATTGACCAATTTATTAATTAATTGGTCAGCTTTTTAATTAATTAATTTTTAATAGTTATTTTTTTAATTAAACTTCAAATTGAAAGTAAATACACTTTCAATTTCCTTTAATTATATTTTAATAATTTTAATTTTATTTAATCTTTAACTAGTTTTATGACGGTCTTATATCAATTGAACCTTTTAAACTTTAAATCTTTTGACTTACTGGTTTAATTATATCAGTTGAACCTTTTAAATTTTAAATCTTTTGATTTACCTATTTAATTATATCGGTTCAACTTTTTAAACTTTAAATCTTTTGATTTACCGATTTAATTTATGATCCGATCTTTAAAACATTCGTCATTACTCCGTACTATTAACAAGATAAAAATAGTAAAAAGAATGTCCCAACAACTACATGCAAACTAAACCATATAATGATAAGAACAAAAAATAATGATAACTAAAAGTTACCATATAAACAAATGGGTTTCCCTTTTCCCTGTCTCAAACAACAAACTTTTGTGCATGCAACTTGTCCACTGTAACCAAACGAAATCAAGATCTGCACATGCATAAAGTCCTTGTGTAGACAGAATCCTCATCACCCTAGCTATCGCTCATTATACTCATTCCTATTTAACTACTAAGCTCTTTTTAGAACATTAATTACATAATTTTAACTTCGTCTTAAGATGATAAGCTTCACTCAAAGGCAAGCATGGCCTTTTGTTGAAAAGGGAATTGTGGGCAATGAATAGAAAAACAAAAGAGGGTGAGGGGATATGATAGGCGCAGAGATATGGGAATAGGGATTCGTGGGGGAAGAGAGAGAAGAGGGGGTGAGTACTACGCACAATGATGGTCAGCCATAGCAGATTGGGCATCCCACGTGCCAATCCTGCCCAGAGCGTGGGTTTGCTCAGCCCTACCAACACATAAAGCTAATACGTTGCATACATGCTCCATTGTCAAACTCAAATCTCAATTTCTATTCTAAGACCACATAAAAAGTCCATTCCTTTTCCCTATTTTAACCACCGTACCTCCTTCCTTTTACACCAGAGGCACGTGTGATTGTAATTATTACACCCCCTCCCTCACTTTTATAAGAAAAATATAAATTAAATGCATCCAATAATATTTGATCTCATGATGAGGTTGCAAGCAAGTAATTTGATATGGGTTATTGATAACCTAGGAATTCAAAAATCGAAGAATTTATATAATTTCAAAATTTATACAATATGAAAATTGTACTATAGATAAATTTGATTATAATTTTTTTATGAACCGAGCATACGGAATAAAAGAATCAATGATTTAAAAACTCAATCAGTTTGAATAGTTCAACCGTAAAAATCTTAAACCGGCAAAACTTTTTATTTAGTTTTCAATTTGTCGGTTCGATTTGTTTTAATAACTCATATTGTTAAAAATAGATCAGTTTATTAATTAATCGATCAATTTTTGTAAATCAATAAGTTTTTATAAACTAAAATAAACTAATTAATTTTCATTTAACAATATTTCTTTTCAATTAAACTTTAAACTCTTCGATTAGTAAGAACAATCTCTTTCAATCATTATTTAAAATTCTTTAATTTTATTCAATCTTTAGTTGGTTTTATGATAATCTAATATCGGTTGAACCTTTTAAATCTTAAACTTCTTGTCTTATTGGTTTAAGTTTTTTAAACATTAAAAAGAATAATAATGTAAGAAAAAACTCAAATTGTGGGGCTATTTGATAATGTCAACAAACTTACAAAATAAAAGTGAGTTAAAATATGCCTAATTATATCCAATTATGGAAGTCAATGAATCAAGAGGAGAAATGAAAAACAGAATCCAAAAGTCTTAAAGGCTCTTAATTAATTAGTTTAATGAAAGATTAATAGTCTAGTAGTGCTAATTTTTCTTTTTATGGTAATCTAATTTGGTAGAATTAATATTAGATTTTTATAAAAATTACAATCTTAATAAGATTTTAAGTGAGTTTGAATTTCAAAAAATATAAAAATGATCCCATATGAATGATATTAAACAATAATATTTTTAACACCTATCCATCTTTTTTAAAGTATATATTAAAATACTCAAAAGCATAAGATAAAACTGTTCACATTGAAGTGAAAGGAGA
Organism: Erythroxylum platyclados; assembly: GCA_027563515.1. Lineage (NCBI taxonomy): Eukaryota > Viridiplantae > Streptophyta > Magnoliopsida > Malpighiales > Erythroxylaceae > Erythroxylum > Erythroxylum platyclados. The sequence continues at coordinate 20,222,930 of JAOQMM010000006.1, forward strand.
GAGCAAAAGAGACTCCGACGCTTCAATACAACACAGAAAAGCTCTACTTACACCCCAATAACACAGTCCGTTATCTCTTTCCTTGCTTTTGGCTCTTTCTACAACGGGATTCTCTCCAACCACTCCATTGTTTGACTAAAACACCCTTATCTTATTCCTCATATTTACCTTTAAATCGACACTAGATCAAACGGGAGTCGAAGTTATTTCAATGTGTTTTAAGTTGGTTATGTCATTTTGCATGGCGAGCATGGGTTTTATTGTAATTTGGTCTTATTCGAGCTTTATATATACGTAGCAGTCACTCGCTGTCACCACCTTAGCTCCATCGAGAGTCTTGATCTTAAAAACCTTCAAGTTTTCTCTCTAATGGAAGAGGAAGATCACAAGGAGTTACAGTTACTTCCTTCTCAGTATCACTTAACGTCTACTTCCCCTTCTTCATCATCTTCACATATGTCGTCTCTTCCACCGGATTCTTCTTTCTGGTGTCGTTCGATGATGGCTGAACAATACGGAGGCACACCATCCGTAGACCTGCAGTTATCTATCAGTCTCAAACCAATCCAGTCACCATCTAACTGCGTTTTATCAGGTCCCGTATGTGGGTTAAGTGATATGAAGCAGGATACGGGCTCCGTCGAGGCGTTGAAATGGCAGGCAGCGGAGCAAATTCGATTGGCAGCCGTAGAAAAAGCTTATGCTGAGAGAGTGAGAGAGCTGACAAGGAGAGAGATGGAAATGGCGCAGTCTGAGTTTGCGAAAGCGAGGAATATGTGGCAAAGAGCTAGAGAGGAAGTGGAGAAAGCAGAGAGATTGAAGGAGACAGCGACAAGACAGATAGATTCTACATGCATGGAGATCACTTGCCAATCTTGCAGGCAAAGGTTCAAGCCATAGATATGGATGATGATGACGATTAATATTTGATGATGCCCTTTACTAGGCAGTTGGGGTTAAAATATTCTAGTGCCAAGTTGTTTGATGAGTTTGCAGTATAAATTTTGGGGTTATTCGATTCCTTCAACCAAACGAAAGGGATCATGATGATAAGATTGAAAAAAAAAGGACGAGTTTACATATACAGTGGCATGAAAAGTTTGGAGTGCTCATGAATATCTGTTTCCTGCTGCTTATGTATGATGATGAATTATGAACTGTAAGATCAATTACCAACACGGCCAACAATGTTTGGTCAATGATTTTGGTTCGTTTTCCAGATTGGAAAACCTTCAAAAGACTGAACTTGTCAAGGAGTGGAAGTATTTACTCATTTCATATCTCAACTGCATTCTAATCATTCAGACAACAGACAATAATATGTATTCACTTAGGAGAAGTTTCACTAAGTTATGTACCCGAGCAAGGCATAACGTTAATTTCTCATTAAGTTGAACATCGAATAAAGTCCTGATACATCAGAAGAGAACTCAAAGTTCATTTTCGTATTCTGAATTTTGAAGCCATGACTTGAACGAACCTGCTTAAGTTTTTGGAGTTATCACTAATCTTCTCTTATGTTATTCGTGGTAATCCATGCTCAGAGTTTATCTGATAACATAGGACATAGTTGCAGAAGCTTGAAAATTATTACAAAACAAGAAACCAAATCAACTATGTATGCCAAACCGCAATTTCTACAGAGACATTGAACGAACTGGTTCCCGTGTTTCTCTTGATTGGACTGCGTTTAAAATCTCATGCTGGTACAAATTTCTCAGGAGTGGAAAGTTGGCTGACAATGGAGTTGATTATCCTTCAGAGACCTGCAATTAAACTTTAGTTTTCGGACATGGAAAAGCAAATTTAGTTCAGCTTCTAATGAGCAAAGCTAAACACCTATATCAGGTTCTAGGAATTTCTAATTGTATGGCATCTACAGTGCAAGGCCACACGAGTCAAACCTGACGCAACCAGAGTCAAGTTCAGAACCTTGATATTGATAGAAAGGCAAATGAATCAGAACAAAAAGCAAGTAAAATTCATCAACAACATGACAGAATAGCTGTATCCACTTGTAATGAAGCTCTTAACTTTTGTTCATCAGCAACCAAACACCCACTATCTCTGTCTGGGATCCAACACAAAAGAGACATTTTTGGATAGGATGACTCAACTGAAAGCACCAGTCAGAGCAGTGAACAGTGGCCCTTTCAAGATGTCGGGAGAACGAAATTAGCTTGATTTGTCAGCAACCTCTAAACACATTTCTCAGAATGCAGTTAATCTGTCATGTGTGGCTTCAATAATACACTGAATTGATTCTTTTGTTCAGGTCAAGACATAATCTAGTGGGGGCAGAGGATCTTCAAGTTTCAACAATCAGGGCCTGCTGAAAACTACATACGCAACATCAAGGTATGCAAAAAAAAAAAAAAACTAATTTAAGCACAGATTCTTGTTTAAGTTTCACAAGTTCAGCTTAATTTTTAACTTTATGATCATTTAATCTCTTGCCTTCACAACCATGTAAACTTTTATAAGATGTTACGACAATTTTCAAGCTTCCTGGTGCTAGGAAGGGTAACTTTGAACAGGAGATATGAAGCTAATGAAACAGTAGGAGAGTTGTGCTTCTGGTTCTTGCATTAGATTGAGTTGTTGAAGGTTGTTTTTCGTATTGTAAGGTATGATAGACCAATCATGAATTGGGGTGGAAACTAACAAAAAAATTGTTCATTCAATCGGATAATTACGTGATAATCATAGTAATCAAAGACAGTACTCTGACATTGACCACTTTGCATTATTAGGTGCTTTTGTCTTTTATCTTTTATTTGGATACAATGAGAGAAATGCAGGAGTAATCGATTCCTTCATAAAGTTGAAAAAGTTGTAGGACATCCTAAGCTGAACCATCAAACAAGTCATAATGATAAAAACCTTAATATTTGTCTTTTCAGATTGTCCATACATTACCCTCAAGTGATACTGTATGACTTACATAAACCCATGGCAGATGTCGAATCACAGATCCATTCCCAGTACTTATATGAATTGTAGCGACCCTGTACCACTCGTTAGTGCCTATAACTGTCTCCTGTACCATGTTTCCCTCATTGTCACGACTGACAAGGAAGTCTTGTTCGATTCCGTTGGAGATATGACACACTCCGTTACCTTGCCTGAATTGCAAATTCAGGCACATGTAAATGTTATAATGTACTCCTGCCAAATTCATGTTTATTGCAGGAGCAACCATTTATGGTGAACATTTTGGAAGCAGGTGAAGAGTAGGTATTAGAATTAGTAGGAAACAAGAGATGGTGGAGTTCATCCATGTCATGTGAGAAACTCTCTCGAACTTTGGTTACAGATTTCACAGAAAAAAAATTAGGTCTCTTTCTCAATGAGAAGAACAGAGTAGGATATGAAATGGGTCCAGGATTGTTTCATCTTTGATGAGAGGAAAAAGGATCAGCTTACCTAGAAAGTTAGGCAAGGTTACTGGTGGGGCTGAAGATCTCATAGTCACTCTGACGTCCGTGTGGTAATGTGAATCACAAAACTGGCCTAACAGCTGGGATCAAGAAGGCCACCTTTTTTTGTTTCTTTTCTTTTCAAATATCAAAAGCTGATAGAAGGGAAAAGATATACACAAAATAATTATCATCTATCTTCTTTTTTTTTTTCTCCTTTTCAAAACTTCCCTACTTCACTTGTGGCTGATTGGAGGAAAAAAAAAAAAAAGACAGAACAATCTAGTCATGTGTTTTGCTTAGTTTTATCCATCCATCTTTTGTACCTAATATAATTTTGGGGTAATCCTAAAACTTATTTTCATAAACAAGTAATCTATTACTTATGATCTATTTGTTTCTACTTCTATTTTAATTGGTTTTTAAATTCAGTAAAAATTTTGTTTATTTGAATTTTTAATTTTTAATTTTCTTAATTTTATAATTTACGTAGACTAGTTTTGTTTTCTATTTTTGTTTTTTGTTATAAACTGATTTGTTATCAACTAAAAATATATTATTTAATTATTTAATGTTAATTACTAATAAAAATTATGATAAATATAATTTAATTAGTTAATTATTTTAATTTTATGATTGATTTTAATTTTATTTTTTGAAAAATAAAATAATTTGAAATCTAATAATTATTTAATAAATATACGTTAAATTTAAAACATCATAAAATACATATATTTGAAACAAAATTAATTTTAAAAATAAATTATATATTAAAATAAATATTATTTTACAAATAAACTTTTTCCTTATTAAATTGTTTATTTTAATAAAATATAATAAAATATTTATTAGTAAATATTATATAAGAGATTAAAATAAGTTTATTTACTTAACTAATTTATAAAATTAATTTATCTTTAAGTTTTATGTAAAACCCCGAATCTTTCCTTTCATTGAATATAAATTTTTATGTTCAGTGAATAGTGTTTTCAGATGAATAATGAAATTTTTAGGACCCAATCTCAAAATAATGAAAAATATTCGAAATAATGAAAAATATTCAAAATAAGTATTAGAGTTTGATGATACTGAAATGGTTCGAAAATGAGTCCGATAGGATGGATTTCGGCAGTTTCGAAAGTTTAGAGTTAAAACGCCTTTTTTGGAAAGTATGGGTATTAATGATTTTAAACCCATTTGAAAATTTTTTTAAGCATCTAATCAATGAGAATTGACCCTAATTAGAGTATTTCGTGGTCAATTTGAAAATAAGACGGTTGTGGAATATTTTCGGGA
>JAOQMM010000006.1:20243435-20268831 GCA_027563515.1 Erythroxylum platyclados
GTTAACATATTAAGTCTTAATTAATTCAGTTTTAATATATATTTGAGTTCTTGGCCCAATTTGACTTAAATAATGAGCCAGTTTAAGTAAAATGATATTGTTTTATTTAAACATAACAAATAATAACATTATCCTTTAATGACTTGATAATTAATTATTTAAAATAATATTAATTAATTAAAATTTATAAAAATAATGTAATTTTAATCTTAATTAAATCAAAATTTGACTAGACCTCATCTCTATACATTATTATTGTACAATCACTAGTAGTCAACATTAAAGATCGCATGCCTTATTATTTTGTTAACATAATGCAATGGGCCAGGTAAAAACGCAAAACTTGAATAAATTGTACGCTTGGACAGTCCAAAACAGGTCAATTTAAGTCATTTTGGCTAATCGGCACAGGTTGATTTGAGTTGTTCATATTGAAATGACCGTTTAATAGGTTGATAATATTGGATATTTTTGTCTTTTAAGACAATTTTGTCATTTTTCATAAAATTGGATAAAATTTAATTGCATCTTTGATTTTTAACTAAATTATCGGTTAAGTTACGTAATTTGATTCGGATACATATAATAAAGTGGCCTAATAAATGATCTAAATTAATTGGTCGAAGTTCAGTAAAAAATAGATTTCGATCAGTGTGAACTTGATCCATATTGAGCATGTGATGGGGAAGCCCGATATGAAAACTATATAAATAGGTTAAAGTCTCCTGCAGTTGCTTATATTAATCGTAAGCATAAGGATCCTCTGATCTGTTAAGAGCGCTTATGTTTTAAGAAAACTGTAGAAAAATGTAGACCTTGTCTCAGTGAGTAGTTCTCATAAAGACGGCGTCGGATTCGCACTCGTTTCAGCTTTAAAAAGCGCGTTTGAAGTTTATAGATAGAAATTCAGGTATTTTTCGCATTTTTTTATTTATTGCCCTTTCACGTTCGATCTGAAAATACGTAATTAAGGTCTCGTTACGTATTACAGATAAAAGAGTTTGAATTGAATATAATCTAAAATCAACGACTTCAATTCAATTTGATTGAATTTTTACTTAAGTTTAGGTTTAAAAAAAATCAAAATTTATATCAAATTTAGTAAAATTCTTTTTCTTAAGTTTTGGATTGGCTCGAGTTATATCTTCTTCTTTTTTTTTAAATAGTTTGAATCAAATCGAACGTGAAATCTAATCTTATTTCACATACATCACAAGTATAACAAAATAACGTAGTTTTGTTTATCGATGGATAATTGTTTTCAAGTTTGTCAAAATCTGACCGGAATTAGATTTAGGTCAGATATTTTAGTCTAAAAACTTGATCGAACTTGAGTTATGTGGAAGTTGATCGAACTTTAGGTTAAAAAAAACATCTTAATATTTCTAACTCAAACGTATCTTCTCTTGGACGAGATCTCCACTTTGTCATTTTACAAGTTACTGAACTGAAGAAAAGATCCCCAAAACTTTCGATTTAGTACGAGCACGAGACAAACCCTACCAATTCTCAATCACCATTTTCCCCGGAAAATCTCCCACACGTCAAAAGTTGATCTTAACGCAGTGTCGGTGCTCACGGAAAGTGAAGGAAAAAGGTTATGTTTGTGTGAGAAAGTGGAAGACAAAACCAAAAAGTACGGAAAACTATCCAACGGTCCAATCCCTAGAAAACCTTAAAGACCATAGACACCTGCGAATCTCTGCAAACTATCCTGCAAGAAAAAAGAATAAGGAAACAACAAAGACTCGCTAGGAAAATTAAGATATGATAGATTATTATGGTAAACGTCATATTCCTGTATTTAACGTACAAATCCTGCAATTACACACTGCTTTTTTGCTTTCTTCTTGGGCCCTTGAAAAGGACACCACCACCTCCATGATGAAAGCTTACTTTCACATCTTTTGTACAGGTGTCCATGTGAGATGCCTTAACTCTCCCCCTCTCGCTTTTATTTTCACAGACCTCAAGAAACAATAAAGCGTGTTGTCTTGTGATATATAAAAGAATCAAGAATCCTATAATTCATGTGATAATACGGGTTGTTGACTCTTCTTAACCATTAGTTACTGTTTCCCTTCTTGGGTTTCTTTTGTTATCAGTAGAATAGCAGGACCCAGAAGTCAGTTTGGAGATCTGAGCGGTGGGTTTGGTTCAAGTTCTGAACTTTTGAGTGATGGAGCTCCAGAGAAATGGAGTTCTTGCTGGTCTCTTGGTGTTTCTTTTTCCAGTTGTTTTACCTTGCCTGTTCAGTCCATTAAGCCATGCCTCTCCTTCTACGTTCTCGGTAGATTTCTTTAATCATTTTTCTTGTCATCATTCCTCATGCAACTCTTTTACTCGGATTGTTTCAGTTGTTTTATTCTGTGTTTTGTTTGCTTCAAGTCTGGAAAGAATTTAGAGTTGGCTTAAGGTGATTTATAGGAAGTTAAGTGGTAAGTAAGATCAAGTACTTTTGTGGCGAGGCGAGGCATGTTATTAAATTAATGATGGTGTAATTAGTGTAGTAATTTAACCTAGTGCCATGTGGGTTTACGTAAGCTTAGGGGACCTGGAAAGCTTGACTACTTAATAACATCAGTGGTAAGGTAAATTACTTCACTCAGCCAAATATCAGTTCCCTTGAAGTGGTGCTTTAAAAGGTGTGTTGTTAGTTACCTATGGGAATCCCTGTTGAAATGACGTTCTGCTTGTGTAGGAAACACACACACACCCACTACATTGGACATACTAGTTTCTCAAATAGAATTCAATTGCCACACAAAATTTTGGTGCAACTAAATTCTGAGCTTGTGTTATTTGAACTGAAGGGAAGGATGAACAGATCTTTGCTTCTGTATTGGCATTTCAAGCTTCTAAACTTTTAGAATAGAGTTGTGAGGAACTTGTGATATAAGCTCTTGAATTAATGTTTCTGTTTTCAGCTCTTTTGAGGCAAATAAAACGAATTTCTATTGCATCGGTGCTAGTTGTTTGATGCTACTATAATCTGTTAATTTTGCATTGTGACAAAGTTGTTTCCTATTTGCAGGAATGGAATGTCCCAAAACCTAAACATTTACGTCTTCTGAAAAGTGCTTTGCTGCGCGAGGCTGTATGTAACAGTTCCTAAAGTAGCTTGTAGTATGATCTAATCAAATCCCTGTCCTGATTATAAGTATGTCTTCGTTTAACTCTATCAAATGTGCTTTTGATAGTCAAATGGAGAGCAGTCAGATCTCTGGGCTCCTTTGGCTGACCAAGGATGGCGGCCATGTGTTGAATCTAGCGATCCCTCCTGTGAGTAACAAGAAAGCCTTGATGGGTTTACAAGTTGTAATTCTGTGACATTACCATTAATGTACTAGAAGAAGTGGCTATATGCATCTAAACCTTGTCTTTTTCTTGAAAAGCATCGCCAGAGAAGTCTGAGGGATATCTTCAAGTATTTCTTGATGGAGGCTTGAACCAACAGAGGATGGGGGTATGTGTTTGAACATTTTCTAGTTGTATATCTTCTTTGAAAATAAAGGGAAAATATCACAATTCCTTAAATAAAAGAGACATTTGATCAGCACTCGTCATCACATGTCTGCTTTGAGAATGTAATCAAGTACTCGAAGTTCTGACTTGTTTTTGTCGACAGATATGTGATGCTGTTGCTGTTGCAAAAATACTCAATGCAACACTAGTGATCCCACATTTTGAAGTGAATCCTGTTTGGCAAGATTCAAGGTACTGTTTGTATACAAGAGATAGGGACAAGTTCGAGTTTTTAATGATATAATGTAGTGGTTTGACACAAGTATTATTCTGAAAAGTCCTTTTTTTTTAACTACAGCTCGTTCATGGATATCTTTGATGTGGATCACTTTATTAATGTGTTGAAGGATGACATTTCTATAGTTAAAGAACTGCCTGATGAGTTCTCCTGGAGCACAAGGGAGTATTATGCCACAGCTATTCGAGATACTAGAGTAAAAACAGCACCAGTTCATGCTACAGCGAACTGGTATTTAGATAATGTCTTACCTGTACTTCAGAGGTGGGTAGTTCCATAAAATTTTGAACCGAGTTTCAGGTGCCATTATTACATGTTATGTCACATATTTCCTGATAATAGTGGACTATCTTAGGGTGAAGAAATTGTGTTCCTAATTGGTGATATTTGTCTACAGATCGAATTACTATAAGTACAGATTAGTCTTGTTGTAAAATACCATTAGAACTGTTTCAAACGGAGTTGATATTGCAGCTTTTTGAAACTCATAACCTGTGAATTGGATCCAGTTATGGCATTGCTGCAATTGCTCCATTCTCTCATCGGTTGACATTTGATAATTTGCCAATGGATATCCAACGATTACGCTGCAAAGTCAACTTTCAAGCATTAGTTTTTGTTCCCCACATTCGAGAACTCGGAGATGCTCTCGTTCATCGGCTGCGTTATTCTTCTGCCAGGACTGGATTGCCTAATTCTGACTACCAAAAGAAAACCACAGACTTGATTGACAATAATGGTGTGAGGAAGTTTGTTGTGCTACATCTTCGTTTCGATAAGGTAAGACCCAGTAATTCCAATTATCTACCACCAACTCATCATTCAGTTTGTTCTTTAGGAACTGTGATTGATCCTATGATAATCTAACAAGTTTCCTATAGTCTGTGCATTTATTAACGTTCCCTTCACTGACTTTTAAAATAATGAAGGATATGGCTGCTCACTCAGCTTGTGATTTTGGTGGGGGAAAAGCTGAAAAATTGGCTCTGGCTAAATACAGACAAGTGATTTGGCAGGGAAGAGTGCTCAACTCCCAATTCACAGATGAAGAATTGAGGAGTCAGGGGCGTTGTCCATTGACCCCAGAAGAGATTGGATTGTTGCTTGCAGCTTTAGGCTTTGACAAGAACACTCGTCTATATCTTGCCTCCCACAAGGTCCTCCTTCAATTTGGGTTTGGTCATGAATGATGTTCACTTAATTTAAGATACTATTGAATCGATATTGAACTGTAAATGACCATGTTTTTCCAGGTTTATGGTGGGGAAGCTAGGATTTCTACTCTAAGAATGTTGTTTCCACAAATGGAAGATAAAAAAAGTCTTGCTTCTTCAGATGAACGATCAATGATTAAAGGAAAAGCTTCTTTGTTGGCTGCTGTTGATTATTATGTTGGCATGCACAGTGACATCTTCATCTCAGCTTCTCCAGGAAACATGCACAATGCATTGGTGAGTATATAGCTAGCTTGCTTTTAGGTAACATAATCTTATGGAGAGAATCTTCTTGGTAGCAACACATACAAGCATAATCTTACAAATGTGAGATGGTGTCTTCTGTTATTTGCTGCTCTACCAATTTAGAGCTTTCTCTTTTTTGGTGACACAAACTGCATTGGGTTTCAACAGGGGCAGATACTGTACTATAAGAGCCTATCCCAATTTTTCTTTTGTTTGTTGGGTTTATAGCGAAAAAAATCAACTTTCTTCCAATTAAAAGGTTCATTTGAATATGAAATTGAATCCTCGAGTGTTCCACTTTTTCCTACTACCTGAAACTGCATTTTGAAATCGAGCTTGCATACACCAGAAGATGAACACATTGCATAAGTCCTTTTTCAATCTCTTGATGGGATGATTTATGGTCTTGAGTAGACAGACAGATATTGAGATGATATGTATAGCCAATGCAGCATATCTGTGTTATTATTAATTACTAAACTTAATTCCCAAGTAGATTGTATCTGCAATATATGCGGAAAATGACTAGCTTGTGATACCAACAGGTGGGGCATCGAACTTACAAGAACTTGAAGACTATAAGGCCAAACATGGCATCGCTAGGCCAGCTCTTCCTGAATAAAACTATTAGTTGGTCAGAGTTCCAACAAGCAGTTGTGGAGGGGCATCAAAACAGACAAGGAGAGATCAGATTGAAGAAACCAAAACAATCCATCTATACTTATCCTGCCCCTGGATGCATGTGCAATGCATAAAGATGGTTAATCTGATATTGAAAGAGTTGATGCTCCCATTCTGCATTCTACTGATGATGCAGTAACATTTCTCTACTTGTGGTGTGTCATAATTGGTGTAATAAATAAACAGGCATTCGCTTCCCCCCATTCATAAAAGTGCCCAGTTGGCATTTTAGAAAGTGGACGTGAAAACTGAAGTTCAGTCAGTTAATAGTCTACTTATGGAAGGAAACTAGACCAGAAAAATATTGCAATGTACCAGTTAGTTTGCACCTGTATTAACTATCATTTCTACTTGTGGAACGGTTGTTCTTGTAAAACTTCATACAAACAACAATAATATGGTTGAGATTTGAATTTTTGTGTCATTATACTAAGAACAAGGATGATCCCCAGTTCATTGTGCTGAGGTAATTCATGCTTACAGGTAAAAGAACGAAATTTAAATGCTTGGTTTTGATTTGACAATATAAGGGCTAATGTTTTTCACATCAAAGTAACGAGGAGTATTCAACTGAAACATGTAAAGGATTAAGAAATGGTTTGTAGTGAGTGATGGAAACTAATGAAGAATATGAGGATAACAAAAGGTAACGAGATGCATCCTAGAAATCAAGGTATACCACTTACAAGAAGGGTTAGCAAGGGGAGAAAGAGGATTGTGACCTCTGATGATCAAGATGAAAAGTATGAATTGATTAGATACAATGGTAGAAACTGCATGTGAGGACATGTACTGTGTATGACTCTAAGGAGCTCTGTTTCTGAACATCAGGTTAGTTTACGGTTAAAAAACAAATTAGGCACCTGCATAGATGAAGGTAAAATGATTTCACTGATTGCCAGATGCTGTATTAGGAGCGGTTGGGGGTTGGCCATCTTTCCCATCCTTTTCTGCAGTTGTTAACCCAGCTGCATTACGACCTGCAGCAGCAGTTTCCTTAACATCACGTGGAGGTAAATGGGGAGACATGTCTTCCTCAATAGGTAGCGTCCTCTTTGACCCATCCAAAGCAACACCAAGAACTATATTTTCCTCCAAGGCAGGTTTTGAATTTGGTGTCTGTAAGGCTGACTTTCTTTCATCTTCTTGTTTCAACTGTGAAGGATCCTGTACTCCACCTGTTTTGGGAGTAGCTTCTGATGCAATTGAAGAACTATCAACTTTGCCAATTTGTCTAGCATTCTCAGGACTTGAACTTTTAGGATGCCTGGAATCAGAGGTTTTTCTGTTTTCAGGTATAGAATTGGAATCCACCCCTGTTGCTTTGGCATTTGAATTCACCACATTCATCTTATCACCAGTGCAGGGCTCGGAAGTGGAGACAGGTGCAGCCTTAGTGTTCTTGACATCAGAATTTAGTGTTATATCTGCCTTGATGTCTGATTTTGTTGTCTCTTTATTCTTGGAATCTGCCTTGATGTCTGATTTTGGTGTTTCTTTATTCTTGGAATCAGTCTTTGAGTTCACTCCCACTTTGGGGTCATATGTTGATCGTGATGTTGCCTTAGTTTCTTGTTCCCCTGCAACTCGTCCTGAACGAGTTTGGGATTTTGCCTTCTCTTCTCCATTGATTCTGTAAGGGGGTTCAATAAGTAACAAAGGACGGTTGGATGTCACGCCACCCTGGTTATATATCGAATCTGAAAATGGAACATTTTCAAATTCTGCATCACTATAAAATTTCTGAACTGTACGAATTGGTGTGGCAAGCCGCGCTCGGTGATGACTGATGACGCGTAGAAGATCCAACAGAATTGCTTCCTGTTTCATTATCAACAACTGTGAAATGAGCTTCATTCTTGAGGTTGCAATGCAACCGTTAGATAAGCCATTGGTGACCATTGATAAAGATGATTAAAGCTCTAGCTAAGTGTCAGGAAACTTGAGAAGCAATCTTCGGCTAACTCTGTTTCTAATAGAAATAATAGAGCATTAATACAGAAAGGAATTTTCCAGAATCTAGTGCTAACTTCGAACTTATGCAACAGGACTGTCAATGCATTCTAAACTTCATGCTCCAATTTTGTTTGTAATGTATTAGCAAATTCCAGGCAGGCAGGATAAATTTGAAATTAGTGTAGCACAAAAAAGTAGTAGAATAAAAGAAACTCCTTACCTTCACACAAAGATATTCTTCATGATGTGAGGTCTTCACGAAGCATGATATCAAAATCTGAAACATGCAAGTTACAGAAGTCACACATAGATTCACATGCACACATTCATTGCATAGATACACAAGGATAGACATTCACAACATAATTATCGACTCATTTGTGTAAATAATTCGTTTCAGAAGATTACACATTTACAAAGCATAACAAGCAGGAGAATTTAACACCAAGGCCGTCTCTTGTATCTAATCATCACTTTTATGTATGGAAGAAGAATGTATCTAGCATATATATGAGTTAATAGCGGAAGTGTTGGTTTTAAAATATATTTTCTAAAGAATTTATTAAATTCTGCACTTTTGCATTATAAAGCTTTGAATAGGATAGTCAATAAAATGATATACGCACTGCGCATAGCTCTATTAGACAAGTTTCTGTCTTTAAAAATCCTATATGAAGTTGTATGGTTACCAGCAGAAGGGAATATAACGTTTAAGATAAAAGAAAAAATTTCCAATATAGATCCTTAAACATATAAAATTGTATGCATGAGACATGTATACACAAACATAGGTAGCTCCCTCCTCACCTCCTCCCTGATCCCCTTCTTCCCTCCTCCTACTCTCTATCTCTCTCCATAATATCCTTCCCTTAATCCTCCTCCCCCTCCTCTCCTCATCCTTCACTTTTTAGTGTCTCTCTCCCTAGCTCTCTCTCTCTCTCTCCATAATAGTGTCTCATATAAGTCATTTAACAGCAGTTCAAAAATAATTCAAGAAAATCCAAAGTCTGATTGTTTTCATTTATGTTTTTAGTTTTTAGTTTTTTATTTTTATTTTTAGTTTTGATTTCTTCTAGTTTTCAAAATTTATGAAAAGGTGATTATTGTTTTTTGTTTTTGTTTTTTTCATAATCTAATTTAGAATAATAAATAATAAATAATTTAATTTAATTAATTAAAATTATGAATAATTTAATAATTCATTTAAATTTTGTGATTAAATTACATAAAATTAACTTAATAATTATTAATAAATATAATTACATTTAAAAGATCTTAAAACATATAAATTTCAAATAAAACTTTTATTTAATTATTAAAATAAATTTTAATTTATAAATAAATTTTAATTTTAATTTTTTATTTTAATAAAATCAAATAATATTTATTTATATTTTATTAATAAATGTTATGTAAGAGATTAAAATAAATTAAAATAATTAAAATAATTCTTCTTTAAGTTTTATCTAATATATAATTATAGTCAATAATAAAAATATAACTGTATTGATACTAACAATTAAACAAATTATTGTTTTTATTTGAAAGAAAAGTAAAAAAACGAAAACTAAAAATCACAACAGAAAAATAGAAATAGAATTAATAATTTAAAACCATTTTCAACTATTAAAATTTCTTTAAAAGATTCTTCTTTAAAATAATTGCTTTGAAATGTGTTTTTTTCATAATAGGTTTGTAATTTGTTGAAAATTTTTCCAATTATTATTGACTTTGTAAAATAACTTTTTAAATAAGTTTTGGCTCATGTTAAACTATTTATGGCTACATTTTCAATAACTATTTTTAATAAAGGCTTGTATTAGAGAATTCTGACCCACTTTTAGAGAATTCTTGAAAGTTTTGATTACCTAACATCATCCAGCTTGTATTTTATTTAATATTTTTTTATCTAATTCTAAACTTTGGGGTCTTGTATTAAAGTTTTCATTATCCAATATCATTGAGGCTTGTAGTTTATTTAAAGAAGAAGAAGAAGAAGAAGAAGAATTGCTTATGTAAGTAATTGCTTAAGCCTTCTTAGTAACCCTAGTATTTATATTTGTTTAGGAGTTTGTTTTTAGCATTAGTAATCGAATATTGAATTCTTATCATGCTCGACTTTATCCTAAACACGTGAAAGCTCTGATGTAAAATTGGTTAAGTATCGAAAATGTTCAAAATAAACTCTATACTTTACGATATGCAAGTTTTTTTATTTTATAATTTTTATAATCATCTATTTTATTATCTTATATTTTGTTTTTTTTATAATATCACTGTTATAGAGAATGTAACTACAAAAGTAACCACTATTCATCTAACTAAATTTTTTTAATAAATATATGACAATGAAGATATATCTATTTGTTAATTACTATACATTGATTTAACAAAATTATTGCATAATTGTGTATGATCTAATAATGATTTTTTTAAATGTACATAAAGTGGTCTAAACTATTGGCAATCTCAAGTATAACAATTACCTAATCCAGTTTCTTCTATTATTGATTTGTTTTACATAATCTTTACTTGTCGATTTAATTTTTTCGCTTGTAATTGATTTGGCTTGTTACTAATTCTTGAAAATGAAGATGTACAAAGCTGCACTTTTATATACTTGTGTAGTTTTTTTTTATAGATCAACAAAAAAATTTCCATTCATTTCCTTTAACACGTTCAGATTAATAACCTCAACTTTTACTCCAAGTATCCAAATGATTACTTGTCTGACAACTTACGGTTATTATTTTTAACGTTACGAATACTGTACCGATATTGGTATTAAATTGAATTTTAATACGGTACTATATTAATACCGATTAATATTAGATATCATTTCAGATAATTTTTTAAATTTATGAAATATTTATTGAATTTCTTAAAATTTGCAACATAGTCCATTAGTATATTTTATGGTATATTTTATAATTTTACAGTAACCATGTCTCCAAAACTTATAATAATAAAAATTTAAAATAACATAAATTTATTTATTTTTATTAACATTAATTTTCACATTTAAATAATAACTATAATTAATATGAAAAATGATTATTTAATTATCATATAAGTATAAAATTAAGAACAATACGAAGTATTTAAAATATTACAATTTTATTATATAATAAATAATAATGACATCAAAATATCAAATAAAAATAACAGGAAAGATTCTTAATTCTCTAACTATTACAATTTACAGTAAGAGTTCATGATGAAAAAACAATTAACTAATACGATACAAAACCCATATCACTAGTTATTTCACATCGTTATATCTTATTCAACACTTTTTTTTTTAATAACTGCAGAGGTACAAAAGCCTAATTTCTATACATTTGAACTAAAGAACGACTCTCAGACAACAAAAGTTCTCCCAATCCTAGTGGAGCTACACTTAAAACCTGCATGCTAGACAAAAAGAAACGAGTATACTTCGCTAGAAAATCTGCACATCCGTTAGCCTGCCTAGGCACTGAACGGATATGTACCTACCATTTGCGATGTAGGAGGGCCTTAATAGATGTCAATAATTGCTCGTATCCGTTCTCGACGTTTCCATTCAAAATTAGAGGGATAGTCATCTCACAATCCGTCTCCATCACAATCGAAATAATGCTTTGGTTCTAAGCAAACAACAAGCCATGCAGTATTCTTAAAAGTTCAGTTTTTTAAATCAATCGTCTCCCTCTTCTCTCTGTAGTGCTTCTAAATTTAGACAAGTTGCCCTATGGCGTAGATCACAATCTTGAGCCAAACTCTATCATGTGTTTGATTTAATTCTTGAAAATATTCCGAAAAACTGTTGTTGAAGATTTGTAAATGTTTTGCTATCCCTCATATGCAATTTTTTGCTTGATGATGACATTTACTTGGTTGATCTTGCTTGGAAAGTGTTAACACTATTTTGATATAGACATAGAGCCAAACTAAGTTCATTCGTAGTGTTCTTATTTCCAAGTTTGTGTTTAATCTTTAATAGTCTCCAACTGGTTTTGTATGTTACTAGATTGGCACCAATTTATTCCTTTGTGACAACCCTTTGAGTATACAACTTTTCGCCCATTTTTGAATCCCGTGCTCATGAATTGTTTATTTATCAGTGTTAAATTACATGGGAAACAAGCTAATTTTTTTGCTGTAATTTTATTTTTTATGCCTAGTCTAGCCTAATCTGAATTCAACTTTAAGTTTAATTGAGTTTAAGCCACCTTAAACTTAATCAAACGTAAGTTCAAATTCGAGTTGCAAGATCTTCGTCCAATCGGGCCTTGAGCTAGATTGAGGTCGAAAATAAGTTGCAACCCATGGTGGTATGTCTTGATAAGAAGCTAATACATTAGCTCTTTCTTTCTACAAGTACCAAATCTTAAGGTTTACCTCTTAAATATCCTAAACTAACCAATTTTTTCTTGTTAAACTATGATCTCAAACAGAATCTATGGTCCAAAACATTCGGATACATCAGATCCTCACAAGAAGACAATTATAAAGCATACTTATCTTTAAGTATAACTGGTGATTTATATTATTCAAAACTTAAGATTTCAGGAAATAAAAAGTTTAGAGAAAAGCCATGAAAGCAAACACACTCAAACTTTCGTTATCTCAAACTTAATTGATTACAACCTGAGTACAAAGAGAGAGGGATTACTATATAATTATTTAGTTTCACATAAATCTTTATTGTTTTTCATAGTTTTGCAGAAAAATTGCAGCCACAAGACCTCTCCTCCATCTCCAACCCCAAAACCACTCGCTATCCACGAGGTTCACGTTTCAGGAACCATGTAACAGTGTTGTAGACCATTCTTCTGTTATGATGTGAAAAGTGTGTATTGAACTGTAAATCGACAAATTTGATTTGGATAGTTTTGTTTGATTAAATGTTTCTTGAACCAAAAACAAAGGCATGCTACATGCCGAAAGATATTGCATGATTAAAGTTGTAATTAAAGTCGTTACGTCCACACGTGAATTGTTACTTTGAACTCTTTTCCTATGTCAACAAGTGTTAATGGTGGCATCATGAATTTGATCGGATGGAATTCAAACTAAGTTTAATTAAATTCGACTGTTAGGCGTCATTTGGTAATTATGAATAAAAAAAGAATGAAAATAGAAAGCAAAATTAGTTATTATTATATGATTTGTTTTGTAAATAAATAATTAAAATATTTTATATTTATGAGTAACTAATAGAATTATTTTTCAATTATTTATAAATTTACTATTTTTAAATAATTATGAATAATTTTTATGATAAGAATAAAATTAAAAACAACAAAAACTTGTTTTACTTTATATAATATAAATGAAATAAAATCAGATAATTATTAAAGAAACTAAAATAAAAGCCTCAATATGAAATTTTAATAATAATATTTTGATAAAAATCAATATCCTCATAATATCTTAATAATATTTTGCATTGCGTGTGGATCTATCTGAAATAACATCTCTATTACATAAGGGTAAGATTGTATATTATCGGACTTCTCTAGATCCCGTGACTTAGTGAAATTTTAACTAGGTGTTGATAATGACGATGATGATCTTAATATTTGATTCTTATTTATTCACACACTCTTAGCCCCTTTACTCAAGAATAAAAGCGTAGTATTGTTTAAAATTTTAAAATTTATTCTAATTTTTATTTCTTATTTTATTTATTATCAATAATTAAACAAGTAAAATTTAAAGAATATGAAAAAATAAAGATTGCATTCTCAATTCTTTATTATTGATTATCAAACAAGACCTTGTTATCATCTCTTAAGACTGGCTCTAGGTAAGAACAAGAAGAACACTTGCCCAGAGCCCAGATTTATAAGGGACCTATTTACTAAAAAAATTGAAAATTAAAAAATTAATTTATTAAAAGATTTAAAATTTAAAAGCTAATAAATCTATTCATTAAAAAGGTAGAAATTGAAAAGTCAATAAATTTGCTTCAAGATATTTATATATACTAAAAAGTTTCTTAGGACTTTACCTTGTAAAAGTTGAAAAGAAAAAATTTGTGGTTGAATTTCTTATTCTAAATTTCAAGCTTTATTGAATAGAGCTAAAGAAGAGTTTGATCCAATCATCAATTAGGCGGTCTAGTGATTCTATTTCAATCTTATTAAGAAAAAGAAAAGAACAAGTTCTTTTTCATATTTCTCTTTTATTTTTTTATTTGTGTTTATTTCGGATGTGTTTATTTACGCAAACTAAATGATGATAGATATACACACATACACATTAAACCTAAAAGAATGAAAATTTGAGATTAATTTGTTAGAGATATATACTAATATCTTTATCAACAACCATATATTTTATTAATATAATAATACAATATATTGTTATTGATTTTTATTTAATAAAAATCAATAATAAAAATCAACAACCATATATTTTAATAACAAAAATATACTTTTAAAAGTTACACATTTTTATACTGTCAACTTATTAGGACTTTTTTTTTTACTTTAATTCGGCCATATAAAACATTAAGACGGGCATGCCCTGAAACTAAAGCATAGCAAACTGAAATGAGAATTTGATACCGCTAATTTAAACATGCAACCAAATCCATCCTTCCAAGGTATTGAAAGCGGAGCCAAATCCACCCTCCCACGAGCCACGATTCCAATTACGTAAAAGAGAAAAGGTGAGAATTTCACCTCCACGTTAATTCTCTAATCTTATCTCCGATATCAGTTTTGTTACTATTATTTTTATATCATTTTGTACAGTATTATATCATTTTGTATATTAACAAATTACAATAAAAATAGAGCTGTATCATTTTACCGATGATTGAATCCATTCAGTCATAAAAATCTTAAATTGAATAATAATTTTAATTTTTCGAATAAGAATTTTAATTTTTCAGTTTAATTTATTTTAATAATTTTTGTTGTCAAAAATCAACCAATTTATTGATTAATTATTCAATTTTTATAAACTAATTGATTTTATAAATTAAAATTAAATAATTAATATTTATTTAATAATTTTTTAATTAAATATTAAATTCTTTGATGGATAAAGATAATATCATTTATCTATATTTGAAATTCTTTAATTTTATTTGATTTTTAACCGATTTTATAATAACCTAATAAGTTTAATCTTTTAAATTTTAAACTTCTTTTTTTAATAATTTAATTTTCGGTTCCATTTTTAAAATATTTTATTTTGCATACTAACAAATTAAACAATACTTGTTACGCTTTTATTAAAAGTGTAACATTAATACTAAAAATAATGACAAAGAAATATTGACATGCAAATTGTAATGTTTTAAAAAATAGTTTTTAAAATTAGGTCAATGTTTAATAAGTCTAAATTATTCAAATGAGACTCACCTAAATTAGTTGACGGATTTAATTATTAAAAATGGTAAAAAGTTAAAAATATTAACAAGTAATGTAATATTTAGAAAATGTTAAGATGCAATCTAGACTTTGACCTTATCTGTAAATAGATTATGATACTCTATAAGATGCTAAGAAATTAAATTCTGTAACAATCATAAGGAAATAAAGAAGCAGACAAGACAACAGCGTGAAACTAAAGAGTTTATATTTCAGAAATTGTTCAATGAGGTCAAACATTTCGCAGGTATCAAAAAGAAACAAAAAGGAACTGAATATCTAGGATTTCAATGAATATGATTTCCATCTTGTGTGTTGTGCCCTCAACATTTTCGACAAATCCTGCAATTACACATTGAAAGCAGGTAATTAAGTTTTAAGTTGTTCCACAAAGAGTCTCAGTAGTTATTGCATTCTCATACCAACTTGACGGAAAGAGTATTGGCAGTGGGATTAAATCCTCTGCACATAATTAACCAAAAAATAATACCATCTTCAACGGAGTCATTCCACTACACTCAATTCACTTGAACTTGTTAAATTAAATCTCCATTTTATGGTGTTAACAGAAGATCACCAGACACATGGTAAGTAAGAATCGGATAGCAGAATATTAGATCACAAAAGAAATACCTAAGTAGAACCAACAATGATGTTGTTGATGGGGATGAAGATGAGCTTAACGAAGAACCCTACGAATCCCATCACCACAAAACCGATCGCAGTACGGAATGCCACTTTCGTGAACTCTATCATAAAATAAAAAACGATGAATCGAAAAAAAAAAAAAGAACAAGGCGGTTATAAACTATAAACAAATAAATAATCAACCACCTTTGGAATCGGGCTTGTGGCATCGCTTAACGAGGCGGACGCTGTCCTTGGCGAAATCTCTGAGAGGATCGATGACGGAGTCTACGGCGTCCATTTCGATTTCGATTTAGATCTGTTCGTAATGAAACCGCGTCGGCGTGTTGAATACAGAGCACAATAGGACGGAGGGTTGAAGTTAGAACAAATCTAAATCAGGACACCATAGCAGCTGACTATATATGACCACGGTATGTGACTCAGTGCAACCAATAGAACAATGCCGCGTGGTTACGTTGAACACCCACGTCACCAGTACTTTGTCCACATAAGAAATCGATTTAACGGGTCAAAGATATTATATAAATATTAAATAGCAATTATTAAAAAGTTTATTCGGTTCGATCGGTTCATCTGTAAATTTTTTTAATTATTTAATTTTTATTGTTAAAAATTGGTCAATTTATTAATTAATTTTTCAATTTTTATAAATTAATAAGTCTTATAAACTAAAATAAATCAATTAATTTTTATTTAATATTTTTTAGTTAAACTTTAAATTATTCGATAGGTAAAGATAATCTCTTTCAATGATATTTCAAATTCTTTATTTTTATTTAATCTTTAGGTAATTTTATAACTGTTTAATACTGGTTGAATCTCTTAAATTTTAAATCTTTTATCTTGTTATTTTAACTTTTAGTTTGATTTTTAAAACATTAATAAATAATCTTCAAATTCTTTTCTCCTTTTTCTATTTATAATAAAAAGAGAGGAATCTAATGGCATTTCAAGTATTTGTTGATTCAATTAAAACATGCCTGAAAAAATTAACGTGAATTATATTCTAAAATTCATAAATTTATTCGTAATACAAAAATATTAAATAAATAATAAAATTCCAATTTATAAAAAATATATCTTAAAATCAACTTTTGTTAAATTAAAATAAACCATCAAATAAATTAAATTAAATTTATTTATGTCAAATATCACTTAAATTTTAATTAATAAATAGTTAATAAATTTAAATTTTCAAAATAATTTTAGATACTAAATGAACAATCACTTAATTCTTCTACTTCTTATTTTAAATTCAAATCTTAACAATTTATTTAAAGATTTCATGGCATTCTGATATTATAAAATTGAGAAAATTTTAAAATGTAAATATAAATTAAAAAATATAAGTATTTCAAACTACAACATTCATAATTTCCTGCTTATCTAATAAACATAAGCACTAAACTACACGTTCCATAAAATTAGTCAACCCATTATCACAGTTATTACAATTAGGACAGTTAAGCAAGTACATAATAACGTCATTAAACTGCACATTTAATATAATTAGGCAAGTCAATAGCAGCAACTGAGACAACCTCCATGGCTGGCAACAGAAGATAAACATATCAAGCAAAACTCTGTAATATTCTAATGAACCACTGAACACCCCCCATGTTTCAGTTGCTCAGCTGCAAGTCGGAAAACAGAATGGGAAGTCAGGATCTCATAAAAGATAAAAGGATTAAATGTAAAGAGACGATGAAGGTGAAAAGAAGGTCCCAAGAGTGGGGTGGCACTGATTCCGAATGGAGTGAACTTCCGTTTGACATGGTTCTTTCTTATTCAACTAAATGATGAGTAGAACAAAGATTATGCTTTTTGATACTGACAAGCACACAGGAAAAAGCAACCAATTGTTTCAAGACACAGCAAATTACAATTCCGAGCAGTTATAAGTTGAATGAACTAGACAAGACGATTGAAGTTGCAGTATATCTTCTTTAATTAGTGCCAACATAGATAAAAGAACAATAAACTGGAAACTGAAGTTGCTCATATAAGTTAATTCATCGTGGTTGTTGATAATCTACAGAAACACAGCAAATTGTCATCATACATTTCCAAGCATTCATCTTCTCTGTCCCTTACAAAGCTAAAATGCCTCGTCTTCGATGTTGAAAAACAACCAGAGAGGTGCTATTTATAAACTAAATGCAACAATATTCTTCATCACCCCTGAATAAGCTCATAAATGAAAGTTTACAAGATGCTTAAGGTGATTTTAAGATGCACGTTACAATTTGACAAAAAGATAAACTTAATTCACGTACATATTTTTTTACTTGTTAAAAATTAATTATTATTTTATTTTTTTTATAAAATTACTTTTGCTGTCATATAGTTGCCTAGTGGGACTAATTTGGTAGTGATTTTTCAAAATTGCAAAAATTTACGATTTGAATTTTAAGTCAACATGTGAGTGTAGTAGGGTGTGAAAGGAATTATAGCATATTTAAATTCATTCATTCCAAGAATATGAATAAATTGGAACACAAAAAATTGAACGATTTGATTTTTGTTCGATGCCATTGAAAATTTTGAGAAAATGTATGCTATTATCATTATTACATTGATTATAATTTCTTAATATTTTAATTTTATTTGTTTGTTAGGACTCTTAATCTAACAAGTAGTTCGAGAGATCTAATTTGCTTTGACCATATTGATCTTTCAGCGGATTTGATTTTTGAGGAATCAAGCTTGATAGATGAGAGTCACTTAGAAGATAATTTTGAATAAAAAAGTATTAACATATTATTTGATGGAATTTGTAAATTTGAGTGATAAAGGTTTTGTACCAAATAAAAATTAAATTCAATGTAATTTAAGCTGATATTCGATTAAATAAAGTCTAAGTTTTTCATTTTTCCCTTTTTTTAATTTCACTTTTATCCGATACATATGATATAAAACTTTTAATTGTAAGTATTTTTGTTTCAAGTTTTGCCTATACTTGACTATGTTCCTCGATACAAACTCTCATTATATAACTTATAAAGTCATGAAACTTTATTATTCTTACTATATGATGTTTTGATGTACTTATTATTTATTACATGATGTAAATTATAACATTTTAAATACTTTGCATTATTTTAGTTTTATATTTGTAAGATAATTAAATGATTTTTTATATTAATTGTGGTTATTGTTTATATTAATATGTTGAAAGAATATTTTGTAATTTTAAAAAATTTAAGAATTATTTTGTAATTTCAAAAAATTATTTGAAATAGTACTCGGTATTAATCGATACTGATATCATATCGTACTAGAACTATATTCGATGCCAGTATTAGTACCAATATAGTATTCATAATATTGGGTTATATTATGGTTGTGAAACAAAAATTATAAATAAAACAAACATAATTATAAGCGTAACCGTGAATTGTTATTGCAATTAAAAATGTGAAGGTAATTGACTAATTGTGATAAGTTATCGTAATAATTAGGACTGAAAATTGTCAGTTCACTCCCTAGTCTAAAACTTGGCAGTTGGTAGCACATGTATATTTGTTTCTTAATGAGGTGTTGGCGAGTGTTTCGCTTCATGTATTGGCTTGCACAAGCACATTATACGCGAAAACAGGTTAGTCTGCTTTAATGAGATAATACGTGAGAGATGTCGGAACGGGAAGAATGAGATAGAAGGGGCTTTAGAAACATGGATGATGTCTTTAAAATAACCATAGAAAGTAATTTAGTTTGTCCAGAGACAGCTTTTGAAATGATGCAATCAGAGAACCATTTAACATGGAAAAGATGTATCCTCGAGCAAACTGCACTTGAAAGCTGAAATTTTGAAGGAAGAGACGACTATTCTACGCACAGGAGAAAAAACTGGAAGAATTCATGGTTCTCTGTATAATGGACAGCTTAAATAGTTCCCATTTCGGAATTGAATCCTTCCAATAACATCATTGAAACATCAATGTATCTACACTAATGAGCTCAGGATAGATGTTAAGATGGAAGATCTCTTTCCTCTGTATAAAAGACAGTAACTCCTATCATCTATAAATTAAGTTTCTGGGCATTCTACAGCTTCCAAGGAAGCTGTAAAGCCACCTGTGTATGCAAAAGAAAATAAACTAAACCCAGTTTTCAGGATTTTCCAAAGATAATTTAGGTTCCTATAATGATTTCCTATACTGTGGACTAAAACTATAATCCAAAGCTCACTTTCTCTACTTTTTATACCGCCTCCGTTTATACACCAAAATCACCTTATTCTTTGTAACTTCTGCTTTATCACTTCTTGCATAAACTTCAACATGGTTTTCCTTGGATATGTTTTCACATTTTACCAATTCTTCATCCTCCAGCTTTTTGCAATCCCCATAATGAGATTCTTCCTCAGCTTTATCAGTAGTCTCCATCGTTTCTTCCACCTCAACTTCTGTTAGTACCTGAAGTAGTTCCATAGGTGTAGATGCTGGATCAAGCTCCCAACAACCCTGTGGAGCATTGAAGCCCTCCTGACCTGTTAGCAAGTATGAGGGGACCATGTGAGAAAACCGAAACATCTCTTCTTTTGGAATTGTTCTGATCCTAGTAGGGTCAGAATGCTTGCGAAACACTGCCTTGTAACCGACAACTTTAATGAGCGGAACAACAGTTACTCCCCTTTCCTCAATGTAGTCTTCGAGCACTTCCACCATGCTATACTTGTGTATAACTTCTTCTGGGGTAAGCTCATTCCATTTGGGGGACCAATTCTTATAAAGAGCCCAAACATCTCCCTTGCTAGGATAGATTTTAATCGTCCCTCTAAAACCCTTTGTCCAATTAACTTTGTGAGAAAAAGAGTTAAGAGAGTTATTGACTTCATGCTTGCCTATCCAGAAGTCCCCAATCGTCTTGTAAAAGCCTGAACTGATCCAGTTTATTGGGGCCAGTTCATGGTTACTTTTGGAATTAAGCCAACTGATCTGCACTGTGAATGGTTTCATTGACATCACCTGATGAATCAGAGCATAAAAGCGAGGCATCCCATCATCATCATCGTAAGCAGCCCAAACCTGGTTTTTTCCAAAAGACATTTCTGTACGATCACGGTCAAAATCATGAAAATCAGAATCTGGAACAGTCATTGATAATGGATTGGCCTCCTCTGTATCGACAGTATCATTATGATTGGCAGAGGAAGACATATTGATGTTAGCACCGATCTTGATATCTACAAACTCCTGTTTTCTGTTTGCATCAGCTTTCATGCCATCTGAAGGACCCTTCTGCTTTAGTATCTCCTTCTTCATCTCTTTCTGAGAACGACTCGGTATGGAAGCCATCTCTGAAGTCTTTAATAGGGCAGCCAAACTGTTCCATTCCTTAAGCTTTGAGTGAATATCATTCTTTGATCTCGATATCAAAATGTATCGGACTTCTAGTTGTGACAACTCTCTTGTGCTAATGCCTCTTTGTCCGACAAAACCACCTTTTTGAAAACCCAATGTACTGAAACCTCCATTCTTTTTTCCTGTTTGATTTGTCTTCTCTTTTGCATGTTTGTCTGTTTTTGGCTCCTCAGCATGCCTCTTCTTCTTCACCCCCTCACTGTTAAGCACAGAACTTGAGCCATGATTTAATAAACAAGGAGCTGACCTCATGGCCATTTTTTTATGTGGCTGAGGTTTTAGTTGAAAGGTTTCCCCTCTAAGGGAAGTAGCTGATGCTTCTTCATATTTCCTTTTAAATTTGTTATGTAGAGTAGCGGGAAAAACTGCTGATGGTATGTTTTGAGAACTGACAGTACCAGAAAATGTGCGAGGCTGAGCTGTAGCTCCTATGTTTGTTACAGGCACTGGTTTCTTTGTTTTATCATCTGAGTCAACCACTGAATTTGGATTAGAGTTTTGTGGCTCCATGAAAGAAGCCCCTGAAGCAGATTGGTTGCTGCCATGGATAGGTGGAGGTGGAGTCTCAACAGCAAGAAAAGGATGCTGACAGTTGCGGCAGTGGAGGTTGTGGTTCATATACATCCTAAGATACTCAAACTGTAACTTGCAAGCTTCACAGGTTGTCCAAAAGGTATTGGACTTGGAAAAAGAAGGAGGAGAAGGAGCATGCTTTGGATGTATAGCACCATTTGGGCTACATGTATATGAACTGTTATTGTTGAAGATCTCAGGGAAACTGTTTTGATTATCTGTAGCAGATGATTTCCAATCTGGGAACCGTTGACACATATCCTTCATTTTCTGCTTCTGGTCATAAGCAATTCTCTTTGTTTTATCTGCCAACAAATTCCAGGCATCAGATAGAATCTTAAAAGCCCCATCAGCACCTACTGATTTATTTTTATCAGGATGAAGAAGGAGAGACAATTTCCTGTATTGTTGTCTTATTGTGCTATCATCAGCCAAGGGATCAACACCAAGTACTTTGTAACAATCCACATCCCCAGTTGATGCTTTC
Source organism: Erythroxylum platyclados (assembly GCA_027563515.1). Lineage (NCBI taxonomy): Eukaryota > Viridiplantae > Streptophyta > Magnoliopsida > Malpighiales > Erythroxylaceae > Erythroxylum > Erythroxylum platyclados. The sequence goes on from JAOQMM010000006.1 coordinate 20,265,743, forward strand.
TCAGCAGAGATAAACACATCAAGAGTTGCAAGAAATTGAGTGATGCCATCAAGATCAGGGTACAAGTTTTGTGCCTTCAAAGCAAAGCTTTTTGCCCCAGCAATGTCCTTGTCAGAAAACTTCTTCTCTGCAATTATTTTGGCCTTTAAGGCCTGTTCTTTATTGCATTCCATTTTTACTATGACTCACTACTGGCAGCCTTTTTGCTTATTAGGAGAGCTCAATCCACCAATATCAGTTCAAGGGTCTAAAAATTAAAGTTTTATGATGCATCAGCAAGAAGCTGCCTTCAGTAATGCAAGCCCTGATCAAAGAAAAAAATTAAACCAAAATAAGGAAACTATCTTCTGAAAGAAGGGTTATGAACTCTGAGCAATTAACCATGATTAATCAAAGACAATCAAATATCAAAAGTTAACTTTCAGCTTCTCGTGAGTCATGTACGTTCTTTTCTCGACATGTTTTTATATGAAAGCATATTAAAGGGTCAAAAAGGGTATGCACATAGGCCCCAAAAGAATTCCAAGAATTTCAGGAAAAACCCATTTAACAAAACAACATTGAGAATACAAAACTACTACACCATGGACATTTACCATTTTTATCTATATAAACTGTCAAGTAAGAATACAATAGGCAACTCTTATGATCCACTCATGATTACAAAATCATGAGACAACCGAACGATCAGTGCTCCATCGCGACAAGAAAAACAAAGAAGCATAGAATAATAGAATAAGATAAAAGATCCATCAAGCTGTCCTAATGAAGTGCTTCGTTGAATCATTTAATTTTCAGTGCTCAAACAAAAATCCTAAGTAAATATATTCAGATAAGGAAACTATATCCATAAATAAGAGAAACAAGTGCCTCAAATCTGAGCCGGATACTAACGGCTGCAATTGATCCAGGATAGCAACAATAAAAATAGAAAGAGTATAAATGTTCCTTGTCATCTATCAATTAGAAAGTTCTTGGAAACCTATTAAATGATCAAATGAAACAACTAGACAACATTTAAGAAGGTCCGAGAATTCGGTAATGAACACCTAAAGAGAATCATATCAGATTTCCACGTGCTACATTGCAGAACGAGTATATAAAAGAGAATTATAACAGATTTCCACGTGTTACATTGCTGAACGAATGTAATGCCATGCACGTTTGTCACTCACGTAAAATTACAGGATCATGAAACAGATAGTTGCTACAATGCAGAAAGAATGAAATATGATGCACTTTGATCTTTCAACAGAAGGACAAAGTAATGGAATAAATCATCCCTGAGCAAGAAGCTAATGAGACTGCTGAGCAGTGACAAGCATATACAAGAACAAAAACCAACTTACAAAGCAGATTCAGGTGGAACAATGTGATCAAGTGCCAAGTTCAATCACTCTGTCATTGATTACTTACCAATCTTCTCTTCATGATATAAGCTCCAGTCATAATGTATTTCAAACAGAAAATCCCTAAAAACAAATAAACCCTAACTCACAATTGAACAACAGAAACCCCCATTTCCATCCCCCAACCAAACAGAAAACCAAAAAAAAAAGGGAAAAATCTCTAATGGGCTTCAAAAGTTAAGAAATTTATATGTTCTTAAAATGCTAAATCCAGTTCTTTTTCTTTGGGTCCATAATTCCAGTGCTTTTGTATAGTACCCCAAAGGGTTATCCCTTCATCGGTGATCAGTGTACAATATTGAGCTAAATTACCAAAAATTGACAAAACATAGTTCAATAGCTGCTTAAATATATAAGTGATAGCATAAAAATAGCCATGTCTACACAAGGAGATGAAAGTTACCCATTTAAACAGAGCTGCATTGAAGAGACGCCATTGATATTATAGTTTCAGAGATTTTTTTTAATACCTCGGATTTCTGGAAAAGATGGTTTTTCACTTTTCCTTGCGTGATGTTTTTTCCCTTTATATTTAATGTTTGTCTCGTATTTATAATGACATTTTTAGGCCAAAAACTGACCGTTTAATTTCTATGGGAAAGAAGTTAAAAACAAACCACAACCATGGTTAGTATTTTACTCTAGTTAACAAGTATTATGATGGTTTTTATATATGGAAAATTTTGAAGAAAAATATGGAAAATAAATTAGTGTTGCCTCAAGATTTTAAATATATATTTAAGATTTTTGTTACCAAGATAAAAGAGTTGCCTCAGTATATAAGGCTCTCCGTTTTGTAAGGATTAGAAGAAAGTCGTCAATTTTATGCAACATTTCTTTTGTATTTTATTGTCAAAATAATTATATATTTTTGAAAGATGTAAATTTGATTTAATAGTTAGTTTATTTTATTTTATAATTTTATCACAAAGAATAAATCTATTATTGGTTAATATATTTGATATTGCTGATTACCATATGTTTTTTCTACAAAGCACAATTTGGTTATCGTTTTAAGGTAAACAAAGTTAATGCTTTAGTCAATGCCTAAATCCAAGACTCAATTAATTCTAATTTAATTTTTGCAAATTCAAAATCATCAAAATCCATGTGATTCTCTCTTAATGACAAAAGTAATAATGTGGTTCTTTTAATATTCATAGATTTGCTAAAATCCTGTGTTGTACATGCATTAATTATTTTCAAATGTAATAACAAATTTTGACTAGAGTACAAGGTGAATGTTTATTTTGAACTACTCATGAATCTTCTACTTAGAATGCATCGGCCAAAAGCCTAAGCTGGGGCCTAACGTTTTTTAGTTTGATCAGTTTAAGACTTAAACTTGTAACTTGCTCAACGAGGGTCTAAACTTTCATGAGTCTGCTCAATTTAAGGTTTTTTTGGACGAAAATTAGGAAAACTTGTAACTTGCTCAACGAAGGTCTAAACTTTCACGAGTCTACTCAATTTAAGGCTTTTTTGGACGAAAATTAGAAAGTGTCATACACACGCCATTATAGACAAGTCAGTTAGTCTTTAAATGCCACTTTAAAAACACGTGTGGATTTTTAGCAGAGTAACGGATACAGTTCCGTACCGACCGAGAAACGGAACGGTATCCGTTGGAGTTGTACCGGCCGAGGATACCGGCCTGTACCGGCGTTTTTCGCCAGTACC
>JAOQMM010000006.1:20286634-20298513 GCA_027563515.1 Erythroxylum platyclados
TATAATTAACCTTATTTAATACTAGTTAAATACTAGAAAATTAAAAAAAAACTTTTCAAGCTTATGTCACCCGACCATCCGTTCTCATTCTCACTATTGATTAAGAAAGACGTTGCTAACTTGTTTTAAAAAAATAGATGGTTGAAAATAAATATTAAATAAAATATTTATATAACTCTTTAACCACTTTTAAAATGTATATATTTTACTGATGTTTTATTAAATTTTAAAAATAATATTTTATTATGTATTTATTAAATTATTATATAACTGATTAGTGTGATTATTTATATAATTATTATTGTCCACAATACGTGGTTTTACTTTAACTAGTAAATAAGTTGTTTTTGAACAATTACTATCATGTGATCTTAATAATTATTTTTGTTAAATACAACTTGACAAGATTGCAGTAAAAAACTATTTGGTAGAATTTTTAAAATAGAATTCAATCTAGAAATTTTAATTTTATATTTTAAAAATTATCACTTATTTTTAATGATATTTGTTTAACTATCATAAATCACTTTTTAGCATATTTCATTACTATTTTATTTATTTTTCTGTACTTAAAATGATGTGATATTAAAAAAATGTAACTGGTGGATAATTAATTAGAAACCTAAGCACATACATATTTTTTCAAGACAAGTATTTAAGTTAATTACTAAAAAAGTTTCAAGGATGACTCGAATCCAGACCTTTATTACTAGAGAGGTCATTTGAAGAATCCTCCTACATGGGACTCAAATTCGGTTTCACTTTACGCATTAAGAAATGTGCCTAAAAATGGCGGTGATCTGCATCCGGTGGCTGAAAATATGAAAAATGCATGAAGTTCCCTTATCAATCATTACTATACCAATCCAGTATTGTAAGAACTCAATAACTTTAAAGGAAGCACACACACTCAGGATTTTTGGTGTTAATTATGAAGAGATGCTTAACCCCAATCAAGGGCACTTGGTGTCTCTTTTTCATGGAAAAGAAACTTAAGAAAAGGTTTTGCGTGAGAATATAGTTTTGATGCTCTTGTTCGTCGTTGGTTGAGTAACATTATACACAGAGAAGCAGATTCTCCTGACATGCAGTTGGGCTTTACATCCTCTGGTCTTTCAAGAAAAGAATATAAGTTGGATTATATCTAGAAAGAAAGATGATCCAAAAGAACTGTCTCGTGTCGTTAAATAGTGCTTGTTGTATCCTGACATGAACTTGATCATTAACCCAGAAGCATTGTATGCTTGATTTTGCAGTTCAATGGCTGATTGGGCACCAATATTAGTAGGATTGTTACTGTTCATACTCTTGTCTCCTGGCCTGCTGTTCCGGCTTCCGGGGAACATTCGTGCCGTAGAATTTGGCAGCTTCACAACCAATGTCAAGGCCATCCTAGTCCACACCATCATCTTCTTCGTCGTCTTCACCATTCTCATGTTAGCAGTTGGGATTCACATTTACGCTGGCTAATAAACTCCATTTTTGTATTCGTTTATTTTTTCCTTTATATTTTCTTTTATCATGAAAAGGCTTCATGAACAAATGCTTGGTCTGCGTGTTTGATTTTTTTGTTTTGTTTTTAAGGTATAATTTTATAAAATTAATGAATAAATAAACGAATGATCATCAAATATTCATCACCATGAGCCCATCTCCCATGTGCTTTCACATGAATCCAAAACGAACTAACAAGCCAAGTATCTTATCCCAAACAAGTAAATCAATGGAGTTCTGTCCACTAGTGTCTCCATCAACTCTCCCTGCTACTACCTTCCGCAAGATCCTTCCTTTTTGCTTCTTCTCTACACATTCCCATACTTTCTCACTGAAACCGCATCTGGGTTTTCCATCTTATCCATTGAGCAAACGCTTTTTAGAGATGGCGGATTGGGGACCTGTGATAATCGCGGTGCTGCTATTCGTACTGTTGTCGCCGGGACTGTTGTTTCAGATGCCTGGGAAGCATAGAGTTGTGGAGTTCGGGAACATGGAGACTAGCGGTGCTTCTATAATTGTTCATGGTTTTATTTACCTTGGTCTCATCTCTGTCTTCCTTATTGCCATTGGTGTACACATCTATACAGATCAGTAGCCTGTGTTTACAGTCTCTACTTTGTCTCCTTAATTTAATGTGTTGACTTCTCTGAACAATTGAGAAATTGTTGTATCATTTTGGGAATGAGAATCCATTTTAATTTGCTTCCAAAGTTCAAACTGTTATGTATAGAATTAGCTTCAGAGATACAGCTAATACAAAAACATCATTTCATATATTTGCTTAATATAAACCTATAGCGACGAAGTTACAAGCCAAGTAATTGAGATTCTCAGAAATATTAGAATTTGGGGCTATAGACTATGTTCTAAATGAAAATTGTGGTCTATTCAACTCTTTCTAGCCTAAAACGTGCTTGAACGCTTGAGATGTAACTTGCAGCCTTGGCATCGATGGATTCATCACCAGTATATGTGTTTTCAAAGTAGCTACGACCATTACCAGCTCCAGACGTCATGGAAGGCAAGTCGTCCTTCGATTGATGACGCGAAACTACTCCACCATATATGCCTATAGAAGTAGCTGAAGATGGGTAAGCCTGAGCCTTGCTCAGATACTGCACAGAAGTAGATGATGGTTGATACATAGATATAACTCGCTTGCTTTTAGTGAACCCTCTTTGCTTGTAGTTTGCCTCCATTTCCTCCAAAATGCTTCCAGTGAAAAGACAAGAAGTTGTACTTGCAGTTGCCTGGTAGTTGGTAATGTCAATCTCCAACATATTTATATATATTTCTTTTTGAAATGGTCTTTCAAAAAGAAATATCTTGTGACATGGATGACAATCAGCGAGATATTTTAGAAAGACACCCCGTCGTATTCACCTGTTCTTGGTAGGTATACATGGGGATAAGTCTCCCAGAAGTGCTCTTATCCTGTTTCTTCTATCTTTACAGCTCCATAGATGCTTTCTTAGTCAATATATTGACAAAATTCCGATATGAAAATATGCTGTATCTTATCGGATTATTATATTGAAATATAAGAGTAAAAATCTAGACTGGGACAAACAAGTGTTCGTTCAAAGAATAAGATAATGATTAGATAAAATCAAGGAGGGAAATAGAACCACTTTCCTTTTATTTATTCTTGAAGACTGGATTTCCTGCACCAAATTGATCATGTTGGTATGTGTTGGCTTCAAGAATTCCCACTAATCTTTAACTTTTCTGATAAAGAGAGGAACAAAGCATAGGAAAGTACCATCAAGATTGCTTTTCCATGTTGCAACTGGAAAGTGAAGTTTCATCTTTTTAACAATGCACACTACCTTTTTTCTTTCCTTCCACTAATAATTGGAAGAATATAATAATCTGTTAAGGATCTTATAAAACATCCAATCCTTTGATATAACGGATTTTTTTATTTCAAATTATTAGAATATAAAATGATTCTTTTTTTTCAAAAATAAAGATTATTTTAAACTTGACTAATCAAGACATCCATAAATAATTTATTTATTTATTATAATAATAATGGTAAGGGGTAAAGTTAGTCTTTTGTATCATAAGGTTAAAGATTTGAGTCAAGGAAACAATCTCTTTATAAAAAATACAAAAAAATTACGTACAATTGATATCCCTCCTCCAACTTTCACAAAAAGAAAAATGTTGAGTTAATAATAATGATAAGTGAGTTATATCTTAATTAAGAGAATTGAAGTTTGAATCTTATTTCTTTTAAAAGAAGAATTTATCTATTTTGTTCCTAATTTATAAGAAGATTAATATCATAAAATGATCAATTGTAAAATACCTTCCAAAATTAAGACCAGAAATTCCTAGTTAGTTAATTTTATAACAAAAGATGAGTCTTAATTCTAGTATTCTACCACTAAATAACTCAGTGATACTTCTTTTCCTTGTATTTGGCTTGATTACAACAACAACAACAATAGCATCTAGTATGAATCCTGTTAATACGCGGAGTTTGAGAAAGTCTGGTGATAAGCAACCTTACCCCTAATTAGTAGAGAGATTGTTTTCAAATTTAGTCTTAAGATAAATTTGGTCTTAACAAATTTCTTATTAAGTTCTCATTTTCAAACAGTCAACTACTAATAAATCACTGAAGATTTAGATGATTTGCAAACTGGATTGGAAAGCTCAAAGTGTTATAGCTACAAAACTATTAGAAATTTAAAGTTAAATGTGCTTGAGTAAGAGTAGTATTAAGCGTGATGCGCTCTTCATTTACATCTTTTTCTCTTCTATCCTGTACTCTTTCTCTTATTTATTATTAGATCTATTTTTCTTTTGAAAAAAAAAACAGTGAGAATCAAGGTTGATGTAACGTAGCAATGGGTCCCTAAACAAGGCCACTTTACTCCTCCACATTGAGAAAAGATTTACTTCACTTTAGTGCGTGTTGAGGCACTAAGGGTGCTAGCTACCAAGTCCCATAAAAGTACTGCTGTGGCCTTAATCCAACAAATGTTTTACCAACCTTACTTAAGATTTTTCATGGCAAGCAGAGATGATGCTCACCTTTAACTTTTAACTTTGTACGTTGATATAAAAAACCCTTTAATGGTTTTCCCCTTTTGACCATTTCTTATAGTTGAAACACGAGGCAGAGAAGAAGTTCTCTGATTCTGGTTCTTGGGTTTGGGTGTCTTGTTAGCATCTGGTGATTCAGAGGTATGATGTGAATTAAAAATGATATATGCTTTTTGCTTTAGGTTGTTGTGGACTTGAATGACTATTGGTGTCATTAGAGCAACAATGGTTCCTAATTACGTGATAGATCACGTCAATACTGTTGAACATAGATTTAGTAATTGGCTAGTTGAAATGAACCTCGATGAATGAACACCTAAGACTCAAAATCAACAAGGAAAAGAAAATTTTGGATTCTTTTTGAATCAAACAAAGTACCCGACCTCAGTTAAACTTGTCCATTGAAATCAAAGTTATAAATTGATCACTACTAGTTATCTTGAAGAGACCGAATTTAGTTCTTGACTAAAGAACCAAGAGAAAACTCTCACTATAGCGAAATATTCAAATTTCGTTAATAATAAGATAATTTTCGTAATACATCATATTGTCTCTTTAAATAGGCTCCAAATGATAAAAATTCTATAAGGAAATGTCTTCTTGACTATTACTGAACATAACTAAATAGGAAATACTTAACCGAAAAGGACTTTCTTAACTAATGGATACAAATCAACCTTAATCAGCCTTAAATTTGAAATTCTTCCTAAGATAACTGGACAACTAATAATAATTAATGAAATAAGGTCAAAATTAGACACAAAATTGTCATCTAATCTCACAACTTTACCCTTTTAAAAAAGTAAATATGCAGATTGGGCTTCAATAAAAACAAGCATGTGGGTCTTCCTTGCATATTTATGCGTTAGGCTTTGTCAATTATCTTGGGCATTAAGATAGTAATTAATCTGGTAATGGCAATGCCTTAGAATCTTTAATTACAGTCACATTATCTTGAATGTCTATGATCAACCCTTGCAAAGTCTCTTTCATGTGCTTAGTTTTTGCTCTTGTTATAGGACCTCTAATGCCTTGTAATGGATTGTTGAGTGTTAATACAAGTTGTTCCATCATTCCCTCTCTGCTCAAAAAGATTTGTGATCGAATCACCTATATCAAACAAAGATAAGTTAGCAACATAAAAAGTAGCATTGATATTGCCATAATGACTTGGTAAAGTGAACTTGTAGGCATTGTCATTGATTCGCTTCAACACTTACAAAGGTTCATCTCCTCTAAGTTACAATTTTGATTTCCTTTGGGCAGAAAATCTTTCCATACATATATAAACTCAAACCTAATCTCTAGGTTTAAAGGTAACTTTCACGCTCCCCTTGTTGGCTTACCTTACATATTACTCATTCTTTTTTTTTCTATATTAGTTCAAATCTGGGCAAGCAAATTCCTAGCAAAATTTTCCTTTTTCTTCCCATCAAAATTAGCAAACTGATTAGTAGGTAAAGGCAAAATATCTAAATGAGTCGAAGAATTAAAATTATACATAATTTCAAAAGGTGAATAAGTTGTAGTAGAAAACACAACCCTATTATACACAAACTCAATATGTGGTAAACACTTTTCTCATTGTTGCAAGTTCTTTTGAATGATGGTACACAACAATGTAGTAAGGGTCTCATTAACTACGTCATTTTGTCCATCCATTTAAGGATGTACAATGATAGAAAATAATAGTTTAGTGCCTAATTTACTCCACAAAGTACGTCATCTTTGTCACTCATAATTGTTCTAGGCAAACTATGTAAATGTACTCTCTTTAAAGAACAAATCAGCAATATACACACCATCGTTAGTTTTAGAACATGCAATAAACTGTCATCTTATTGAACATATCAACAACAACAAATATATTGTACTTACCACTGTGAGATTTAGATAAAACCTAATACAAATCCACAAATATGTCAATAGGCATGGAAAAGGACTATACCAACTACGAGCCATTTTTTTCACTTAGCTTGTTTACAGGTCATAGATTCATTAACCTGCCTTCATGGGTCTCCTTAATAAGCAATTCACACATAGAACATTAGGCACACAAAGTTTATCTTTCTTGAACAAAAATCCATCACACCTATAAAAATCACCATATGCACACTTAGAACATATAAGTCACACTTGTCCAAAATCAACATTACTATTGTACAAATTCTTAATGAACTCAAATTCAAGCCATTTAATTTGTAAAGAAATCAATAATATATACCTCCTAGATAAAGCATCAGTCACAACATTTTCCTTTACTTGCTTGTTTTTGATTATATAAGGAAATGTTTCAATGGGCTTTAATCATTTGGCATATCTTTTGCACAGTTACCTTAGGACCTCAAAAACTTCAAGCTCTCATGATCTGAATGAAAAATGAACTCCTTTGAGCATAAGTAGTGTTGCCATTTTTGTAGGCCCCATCAATGCATATAACTCCTTATCATAAATTGGGTAATTCATGACTGCACTATTAAACTTCTCACTAAAATAAGTAGTTGGTTTGAAATCTTGCATCAAAACAACTCCTACTCATCACATTTAATCTCAAAGACTTTTATCAAAGTTAGATAAAGAAAGCGAAGGTGTATTGGTGAACTCATCTTTTAAAGTATTAAATATGTTTCTCATGTATTTAGATGTATATTACCGTATAATTCTAAGGAAACAGATAGAACAAAAAAATTATTTCCATTTACTTAAACATTAGAAATATGAAGTCATCATCCTTGGATAAGGATGATAATAGGTGTGCTCCTCAATTATTTAAAAATAATTTTCTTAAATTTAAAAATATAAAATAACATTTTTTTTAATTGAATCTGAAACTAAACTTATTAAAGGACTAATTTTTTTAATAAAATAATATTATTTTATTTAAAAGTACTAAACCTGACCCAATTAAACTCACGTATGAGCCCTCATTCCTAATTTCGGATCTCACGTTCAAAATGCTCGTAAGAATGGACCACAAAGTCCCAAAAGGGCTCACTTACTCGAAAACTCCTCGCCCAAAAAGGAGGCCTGTCTCTCCTCCATTTTCGCTTTGAGTTGAAGAAGTTTTCCACCGAGTGCTAATGCGGCTAGAGAATGGCAACTACGGTAGCTCGCATCTCCAGAAAAACCCTAGCCTCTGCGATCACTCAGCATCGCCACCTCCTGCGCCGTTCTCTTTCCGTCGAATCATCGCCTAAATCAATAACGCCTTTGGCCGATCGAGTCAAGTGGGATTACCGAGGTCAGCGGCAGATAATCCCATTGGGGCAGTGGGTCCCAAAGGTCGCTGTCGACGCCTACGTGGCGCCAAATGTGGTCCTTGCGGGTCAGGTCACGTTGTGGGATGGGGCGTCCGTTTGGAACGGGTCGGTTATCCGGGGCGATCTTAATAAGATCACAGTCGGGTTTTGTTCCAATGTTCAGGAGCGGTGCGTTATTCACGCCGCGTGGAATTCGCCTACAGGTTCGGGGTTTAGTCGTTTCTGTTGGGGATTTTGTGTTGAATTTTGTATCTTTTGTTAAAAGGTTGGTGCTTCGTATTACGTGGAAGGTTTATGATTGGTTGAATTGTTAGTTTGCGCTTTTGGCTGAGTTTTCGATTTTGGGTTGATGTCTTTATCTGAAATTAAGCCCAGTTTCTGTTAAATGTTGTAAAATACAAGCATACGTGAAGTGCTAGCTTGTTAGTCCGAATTGTTTGATCGTTTTCCAATGAAAGTTGTAACATCGTAGAGGTTTGCTGATCACTTAGTTGTATTGGGAAATCATTTTTGGGTAATAGTTGGGGCCATGGTACATAGAGCAAGCACTGATTTTGAGCCTCTTTGATTAAAGATTGTAGGCAAGTCAGGTTTTAGGTAACATGTTCTACACGAATCATAGATCCGTTTTTTTTCTTTTCATTTTCATGTTTTAGTTAAGGAATGATCATTATCTAGTTTTGAGTGACAAGAGTGAGTAATGGCATTCAGTAGCGGTGTTTCAAGTTGGGTATCATGCTACTCTCCGTATTAGCCCCCTTCTCAGGGTCTTTATTACCTAAGTGCAATGAGACTTGAGTGTTTCATATATATTATTCTGGTACGATTAGATGTAGACTTCCTGAAATGTCAAATAGAAAAAGAGAAAGAGAAATGGAAGCAGAGACTAAAGCAATATAGCATGAGCCTCTGTTCCCATAATAGCATCTATTTTCAGGATACTAGTATCATCCAAGTACGTTTACGTAGAACACTAGCAAATTTATTAATTTTTTTTTTATTGCTTCAGAGGGCTTAGAGCTCTACCAGAATACAAGTTTACTGACTGCATAAGAAGTCAATCTTATTAGAAGTCATCAGTTAATGAACTTCTGCATTATGGATGTTTCATTGTCAAATTGTAAAGCCTCGCTCTGGCATTGGTACAAAGACTGCCTTTATGACTTGAAATTGTGACAAATGTTAGGATGCAGTGACCTTAAAGTTACGTTATTTTGTGTAGTGGAAGTGGGTCTGTTTACTCAAATGATAGATGTACTGTCAAGAGGATTTGGGTTGCGAAGCAGAAAATGGTAATTAGAATATGATTTATATGGGTCAGATATTTGGGTAATTGAGTTATAACAATACTTATCTTCTTTTCTATGGTAATTTCTACTTTCAACATGTGCCATTGTACCCATGTGTAAGTGGATAGTGGACTTTTGTCTTATGTATGTGTGGGTCTGTGTGGAGATTTGTGCATGTTTGTTTGTCATGAATATGTGCTTGAAACCTTGATCAAGCATTCATTGTCTTGCAGCTTCTCAATTGGTAAGTGAAGGTTTGTTGTAGATATCAATAGCTGAAGTAAAAGATGTATTGAAAATTTCATCCAGAGTTCATCTTCTCGGGAGCTACTAGATTGGTGAATGAAAGTTTGTCATTTGTAGCCATTTATACTAGTTGAAAGGGATATAACCAAATCTCAGTGCTTTCTTGTTCCTGGTGATCTGAGATGTTAAGAGTTTGGCAACTTATCTTTCGGGATGGCTGATCCTGCTGGGCCAAACTGCGACTTTGTTTGTAATGTTAATGCTTGAGTTTATCTGGAGATACCTCTTATATTTTCTCAGGCCTTTCCAAAGCCCTTCTTACCAAATTTGATTTTCTTATTCTGCTTCATAAGCTCCGATCATATGAACAGGTTGTAAGCATGATGTGTCAAGTGAAGTAACACATTCAAGGAATGCAAATATACAACTCCATCTTCAAATCCTTGGTGCTGACACTAATTCTTTTAATATTTCATGTATCAGGACTGCCAGCAGAGACATCCATTGAAAGGTATGTGACTATTGGTGCATATTCTCTCCTGCGTTCTGTCACAATTGAGCCTGAGGTCATTATCGGGCAACACTCTATACTGATGGAAGGTTCTTTGGTGGAGACACACTCTATCCTTGAAGCTGGTTCTGTTGTTCCCCCTGGGAGAAGAATTCCATCAGGTGAACTTTGGGCAGGTAATCCAGCAAGGTTTGTTAGGTCTTTGACCCATGAAGAGACCTTGGAAATTCCTAAACTTGCTGTTGCAATTAATGACCACAGCAAAAGTTATTTCTCAGAATTTTTGCCTTACTCAACTATATATCTAGAGGTGGAGAATTTGAAGAAGAAGTGGGGCATTTCTATCTGATGCTTTAGGCTGCCATGTTTGTATAGCAGTGAAACACAGTTTCCTTCTCAGGGGAATAAACAGCTCGAGGACATTAAATCAAGCTTCTCTTTTACTTATCTTTTGTAACTTGATTTTGTTGGGTGTTAAAAGGGCTGCATGTGGAGGTCACTAAAATGAGATATAGTAGTCACAAGGGGGCATTTCTCAAAATTGTGCTGCGAATGTACCCGGAGGATTGTTTGATAGTTCACTGTATTTGGCATTTGCTTCTGGCTTATTTGATTTCAGTTGCTAAAAGTTTTGTTGATTGTTCCCTCATATGGGTGAAGATTTTCCATTCCAGGGCATAGATTAACTATCTTATGGTCTGTATCACCAACAAACAGGGTGTCTGTAAACAAGGGTTCCTGAAGTCTCAAACTAACATCTTATGGTGTATGTAACTTGTGTAACCCATCATTTTGGGTAACTCTTGTCCATTGCTGGTCAAGCCGAAGCTACCGTGTGTACACTTAAGAATTCTTGAACTGTTTTGTAAATAGAAGTATTTAACTGTATTATGAAGACAAGAGTTTCTCTATAGATTCGTGACCTGTACTGGGAATATAGAGATTCCCTAGGGTTGGTGGGAAGGTGTATTTTAGTTATTTGCTGCTTATGATATTGTAAGGAGTAGACAAGGTCATGCATGAGGTATCTTTCACAGTTATACGCACGAACGAAATGTGATACTGAATCATTGTTCTTCGCCAACTCATTCCCAACCTTGCCTCTACCTCCTATTTATTTCATTTTGTTCTCCTATTTTTTTTCTTGTGGACAAGGTTAGGTTATGGTCATCACATATAGACACCAGCTCTTTTAACTGCTAAACTGGTGGTACGTTCATCAAGGACAGGGGCTAGATGCATGCAAGAGAAAGACCTTGGTTTTCATACCCTTGAAAGGCTTTCTGTGTTGCTAAACCCCAAAATCATATTCATGGGATTTTATAATATTGAGACAAATTTGCCAATATATGTCCATAGTTTTGTATGGAATGATTCTTAACATTTCTTGATCTACTTTCTACCAAACTTTATGAGTTTTAGATGAGTGTTCTTTTTCTATATCTAAATAGAAAATACATGAGGAAAGTATTTCATAATATATAAAAAATATAATACATATAATAATATGTACATGAAAAGTTATCTACCGCATTAATCTTGTAGAAGTTAAGAAATCGGAAATGCTACTAACCATGAGCCATTTAATAAAGCGACGTCCAGATCTTTTGTTCCTGTAAACCAGTTCCTACCCTGTTCTATTAAATCTTATCCATATATTTATATAGAGCCGACACAAATAGGTGGATAAAATTAAGGGGGTGCTTGTTTGGAGGGTATGAGAGTGGGGGAATGGGAATGAAATGAAAAGAGGTGGTTAGTTTGGGGGATTGATTGGCTATTAAATCTTTTGATATCCAAGAATGGGGTAATGCTCCATTCCTCCCAAATGTTGGAGGAATGGAATTCATTCCCCTCCATTCTTTTTTTAATTTTTAATTAATTAATTAATTAATTAAAATATAATTAATTAATTAAAATATTATTATCATATATATAATTTATTAATTAATTAAAATATAATTAACACATATAAAAAATATAATTAATTTATTAATTAAAATATAATTAATTGGTTAA
>JAOQMM010000006.1:20315965-20337438 GCA_027563515.1 Erythroxylum platyclados
ACATAGGTTATCATCAACTGGCTCAAGCACGGCGATTAAAGAGCTTCAACTCCTTGACAGTTCTCCAAGAAGTCTCATGTCTTTTCTGCAGTACACGCCCTCTCCACCCTCGAAAAGAAACGGAGGAGGATGGAAGGTGAGGAACAATGACTTGGCAGTTGAAGAGATACTCAGTGAGCGAAGAGCCGCCGTGAGAAGTGGCAAGTTGAAGGGTAGACGGTTGTTTCCGGTAGCGGATGGTGTAAGTGAAAATGTTATGTGTTCCGGTGGTAGAGAGGAGATAGCATGCAGTGGTTTATATATTATTGGTGGAGAGAGTGAGGAGAGGTCTTTGCGGTCTTATGATTATTCTGATGATGAGAATGAAAACGTAGAGACCAAAAAAGGTTTTAGTCCTGTTTGTCGTCATTGTGCGGCAGGGTCTACTTATTCATCACTGTCATCATCTCCTCCTTCCTCAATTTCTTATGATAAGGTAGTGGTGGAAGAGAAAGAGATGGTGGATGTGGAAACCGTTGAAGAAAAGAAGAGACGTGCAGAGACTGGTCCCTGGGAATCTAGGACTCGAGAAAAGGTTTTCATGGCCTGGCTAGGAATCCTTTTAACTCTTTTTGCAGTTGGTTTCATCACAGCAAGGACCTTAAGTGGGTATGGCTATGGTGGTGAAGTCATTCCAATTCCAACATGATTTCTGTTTGTACTTTTCGTTTTCAAGATTTATCTGATTAACCATGGATGGTTTTCTCGATTGCATAAAAACTCTTATTAGAAGTATCTAATAGCATTAGAAGTCAGGTTTTAATGGTGGGTATGAGTTGAAGAATTAGATGTTTCTCTTCAAGTAAGCGTCAAAAGTGGAAGTATAAAGATAACAATATTTCATTATATAGAACTTTAGAAAGGGAATATATGTTTGCATCTGTCTTACATAGGAATATGTGCTCCAAGTTTCGGAGGCTATATTGCCAAGTATAAGGGACTAGTAATGCAGGTGGTTGGTGAAAAGTTTACCTCGGTATCAGATAACGCCGGAGCAATGTGGGTTGGTGTAAATGGTAGAGGTTGCCTCTTATATCGGTTTGAGTCACTGCTTTTAATCTTGTCGAGTTAAGAATTATCACTGAATTTGTAAATATCAGAGTTCAATCACTAATTTATCAATTTTGCATATATATACTATTTTGTGATATATATATATATATATATACATACAATTTTGCATAAATTAAAAATCAAGTATTTATCTTTTATTTTAAATTAATTTAACTTTTAACTTAGAAAGTAATTTAGTTAAATTAATTTAAATAAATATATATATATATATATGTAAAGTTGTTCCTTTGTGACCATAAGATCATAGATTCAAGTCACATAAACGATCTTTTTGTAAAAATACAAATGGTGCATCGAGTACGTTGACTTATATACATATATAAATATATATATATATATATATAGGAATTTAAAGAAGATTTTTTGTCATAAGAATCTTATAAAATCTTAAAATCACAAGTAGAGATCTCTTATTATCAAAGCTCTCTAGTATTTGATAGTACGATTTTATAATTCATGGCATAAAACAAATACAAATACCAAAACCTGCCACATTTCCCCACCAAATGGCTCAAATTCGAGTGGTACTAAATTCCCAACGAAGAACTCAGTCTTTAATGTCTCTTTACAATTACAAAGCAATTTAAAAACGAAAAGGATACTCAATTTTGGATGCTTTTATCCAAACTACCTAATTGAATTTGCATTTGGAAAAAAAATTTTGAACCTAAGTTTTCGATTTTATTATGTTATATACTTTTGAAACAACATTGAAAGGCGCAAGGTATACACATTATTTGAATTTTTAAATCCAAATTCATTCTGTCCCAAAAATGTTCAATAAAATTTATATTTTTCAATATTTACATACAATTAAAAGGTAGGCATTAAAGGGCAATAGACTTTTTCCAAGTGGGTTGGTTGCCCTTGCAAATAGGTTATAGTACAATCGTCTCCAACCGAGTTATGACTAAAAATTAGCCATTTTTGCACCAAAGGGGTGACAGAAATAAGATTTTACGAATGATAGGTATATGTGAAAATAAAAGCTCATTGATTTTAGACTTATCTAGAAATAATTCTTACACGTAACCCTCATTTATAAATATCTTGTTAAAGGTTGTGTTAGTTATAGTGATTATCATACTTCTCCTTGTATCATCCTTCTCACAATAATGAAGAAGTTTATCTCTTTATTTATGGACATATATGTCACCCAATTGATTGGACCATATAAATTCTTATATTTTTACTTCATTTATTTTCTTCTTATATTACTTTCATTTGCACAATAATTGATATCAGAGTAATTTATATCTTAGCAATTAGCATGAGATTTAAGGTTATATTGTTAGGATGCCTTTCCACAAGTTAGATGATGAGAAACTCAATAGATCAAATGATCTCACTGTATATCCAGTGAAGATAAGGGTGGTTCATGTTCAACAGAAGGCTATAGCGTTGAAGGAGGAAAAAAGACTGCTAGAGAATTTGGGGTCATTTAAAAAGAAAGAGATGTTGTTAAAGGCACATAGTGCAATACTATCGAGTTTGGTAGACAAAGTCTTGAAAAAGATGGTTAATGAAACAATCTCTGCTTCATTATAGAAATGACTTAAAAATAAGTATCAGAAGAGATCACATATGAATTGTTTATATTAAAAGCAACATTTAAGGATGTGAGAAAGTATACAAGTGACTGAAAACAGGAGCAAGTCACGATCTAAATTGAAGGCTACATTTTTTATGCTTTAAATGTAAAGAAAAATGTCACTTTAGGAGGAACTGTTCACAACAAAAGAAAGGAAATTAGAGAAAGGAAATAGAACAAGTATTGTTATAGTTTAGGAGAGTTCTTATGAAGAAGATGAAAGAGACAATGATGTTTTGACGATTAACAATTTTGGTTCAGCAAATTGGTGGGTGATAGACACAGATACATCTTATCATATAACTTTCAGTAAAGGCTTATTATAAACTTTTAAAGAATGGAGCATTTTTCATCAAGTTGGTTAATGATAAAGAATGTGTACTCAAAGAAAATGGTTTAGTGTAGATCCAAATGAATGATGAGATTGTTAGAACATTGAATGCCTAATGTGTGCATGAGGTTCATAAGCATATGACTTTTATGGGTAATCTTAGTAGTTAATGGTATAAGTTTTTTAGTAGTGATTGGCATCTTAAGTTGGTAAAGGGTACATTAATTGTAATGAAATACAAATTACAACATAATATTTATGTCTTAATAAGAAAGATAGTAATAGGATTAGTAGTTGTGTCTCAATCACCAAGATATAATGATGACAGTATGGAGTTGTAGCATCATAGAATGGGTCTTTTAAGTGAGTAAGGACTTGAGATATTGAGTAAGAAAGGGATGTTAGATGAAAATGTGAAAGAGAAGATGAAGTTCAAAGAGTCTTGTGTTCTTTACAAGCAGCAAATGGTCAAATTTGGTTCCAATAAGTGTACTTTCACCAATATCCTTGATTATGTTCACTCTAGTTTATAGGGTACAAATTTAGTTCAATCCTATGGAAGATCCAATTATTTTATCACATTCATTGATGGTTACTTGAGAAAAGTGTGGATGTATTTTTTAAAATTAAAGAATAAAGTATTTGAAAAGTTCAAGGATAGAAGACAATAGTTGAAAAACGTACCAGATGGCAAATCAAGACACTTAAAATGAGATAATAACTTAAAGTTTTTTAATATGTAATTTGATATATTCTACAAAAAGAAAGGTAGAGTGAGCCATCGTACTATACATCATATACCATAGTGAAATGGAGTTACATAATAAATAACTAAATACTCATATAACATGCTCAATGCAAATGATTAAATGTTAGACTTACAAAGCAGTTTTGGACTAAGGTTATTAATACTAATTTTTATCTAATGAATAAAACTCCATCGACTATAATAGATTTTAAGACTCCTTAAAAGGTTTGGGACTGTACTCCCTCTAATTATTTTGCCATGAGGATATTTGGTTCCCTACTTATTATCATATAAATGATAGTAAACTAGAGCCTAGGGAAATAAAGTGCATATTTCTGGGGTATACTACTGGACTTAAAGGATATAAATTATAGTGTACTAAAAAAGATAGAACTCAAAATTTTATGATTAGCAGAGATGTTATTTTTGATGAATATATTATGTTTGGCTCAAAGGAGGGGCTTAGTGATCTTGCAAGTAAAAAGGATTAGGGTGTTGATCAAAAAGTAGAGTTTGAAATTAAAACTCCAAGCAAGACATTGTTAAATCAATCCATGAATATGTAGGAGGAACAATTTGCACAAAGTATAGTAGTAAGAAGGACAAGAAAAGAAATCAAGAAACCTGCTAGGTATTTAGCTTATATTAATATTGGTAAAACTAATCATGTGGCTTATCCCTTAGAAATAATTGAGAATATAAATGGCGATGAACCAAGTATTTATAAAGAGGTAGTGGATATTAGAAAAAGCATCAGAATTGTTGCTTGTCGTGAATGAAGAAATGCAATCCTTATACAAAAATGATACATAGGAACTTATTCCGTTACCTAATGGTGTATAACCAATAATATGCATTAGAAGGAAGAAGTTATCCTTAAAGTTAAGCTAGTTAGGTTCAAGACACGACTAGTAGCATAAAATTTTTTATAGAAAGCGAAAATTGACTACCATGAGGTGTTCTAATTAGTTGCAAAGCATAAGACCATACAAATTCTTTTAGCCATGGTAAACATATATGATTTGGAATTCAAGAAATTTTATGTTTAAATTGCATTTTTTCATATGAATCTAGAAGAGCATAGTTATATCTCACAATTAGATGGATTATTAATTTTGAAGGACTATGTAAATTTGCTGAAGAAATCCTTATATGGGTTAAAATAATCAATAATCTAGTAGTACAAGAGGTTTGATGCATTCATGTTGTCTCATAATTTTATTACAAATCAATTTGATAACTATGCTTACCTTAAAAAAAGTTAAATGGTTTGTGGATCAATTTGTTGATATACGTTGATGATAAGTTAATTACAGCTAATGATAAGGCTGAAATTAATAGTCTAAGGAGTTTATTAAGCAATAACTTTGAGGCGAAGGATTTGGGTGTAGTCAAAAGATTCTTGGGAATGGTGATTTGGAGGAATAAAAAAGTCGAGTTGTTGTACTTATCGCAACAAAAATACATTAAAAAAGTGTTACAAACTTTTCAAATATATCAATTAAAACAAATTTGCACTCCCTTGGCAGTTTATTTTAAACTTAATGTTGATGGTTTCCTAATTCAAAAGTTGAGAAAGATCATATGAAACAAGTTCCTTGCACGGGTATAGGTAAGAGTCTGATGTGAGCCATAGTATACACAAAACCAAAATTTAGCACATGTAGTTAGTGCAATAAGCATGGTTATGATTAATCTTAAGAAAGCTTACTGGAAAGTTATTAAGTGGATTATATGATATTTAAGAGGTAAGAACGATATTTAGTTGGTTTATGGTTCTAGTGGTTCAACTAGTAGTGTTATTGGTTATACAGATTTGATTGTAATAGATATCTCTTGAGAAGGAGATCATTAACATGTTATATCTTTATCCTATTTAGATGTGTAATCAATTAGAAAACAACACTTTAGTCGACAGCTATGTTGTCTACAATAGAAGTGGAATACTTATCATTAATAAAAGGGATTACATATTATATGGTTGTGTGGTCTTGTTAATGGTTTGGGTGGACGTGCAAAACTTTGTCATCTACTATGATAGTCAGAGTACACTGAGCTTAGTTGAAAATCATGTTTATCATGTGAGGTCAAACTATATTGACATAAATTGGGATGTCATTAATGATTTTTTTGTACAAAAAATTGCTACAGTTAAGAACTCGGTAGATATGTTGACAAAGTCATTACATGCAGATAAATTCAAGTATATCTTGGACTTAGTGTATTTCACAGAGCTTAATGGCCTTAGGGGCTTTTATGACAAGGATCAATTCTCAGTTAAATGTTGGAAAATTTAAGGTAAAGAATTGTTAGATATGCCTTAAATTTTAATGGAAATAAAATTTTACTAATTTTAGACATTTGTGGAAATAAAAGCTCACTGTCCTTAGTTTTCTATAAAAATAAATTTTCACTGTACTTAAACTCCTTACTTTTAAATCTAATTTATAAATATCTTACTAAAGGTTGTGTCTGCTGTGGTGGTTATCACACTTCTCCTTGTATTGTCTTTATCTTAGTAATCCAAAAAATATTTTTCTCTTGACCATGAATAGAAGTCAATAATTAGTTAAATAACGTAAATTTTTATATTTTTACTATTGAAATAAATTCTAATTAATTTATGAGCTTATTTGTAGATTATGGGAATGTTGTATATTATGGACTATTATTAAGGTTGAGTCCAATTAAATTGATCTAATTATGTTTTAGGTTTAAAGCATATAATAGGTACAATCAGTTTTATGTATGTAAAGACCTGAGTAACAATTTCTAATTTGATGATAGGCTGAATTAGAAATTATAAACCCATTAGTTTAGGGCTTTACCTCTATAAATATATAGTTATGGTCCCTAAGTTGGATGTCTGGCTATTAAGTTTCTCTTAGTATTTGCCATCGCCAGAGAAAATTACAAAGTGGGAGCCGATATACTAACTTGGAAGATAATCCGGAGTTTCAACTCAACGATTCACAACAATAGATTCAGAAATGCTTTTATGTCTTGATGATTTAATATGAGATTAGTGATTTGTGCAATGATCTGCACCGATTAAGGTTTAATCCAACTAGTGACATCAGAGCTACTCATATTGAATCATTAAGAACTCAAGATTCTTTGTTCATGAAATCGTGATCTTCCATATGCAATTCAGAATTTATTGGTTATAAAAGTATTTTGCTACCGCAGTCGTTGATTTGGACATGTTTATATTCTTGTGACACATATTATTCTATGTCCAAATCTGGGAACTTCGTTATAGAGAATATATATGTGTGTGTGTGTATACATATATATTACTGAAACCTGCTAGTCTGCATATTAGTATTTTGGTGCGGCATGCAAGAATGGTGTCCCGGACAGTGACACCACAAAAACCCTTCGGTGCGGTATCTGGGGTGTGGACACCACAAAAACCCTTCTTCTTAAGGTGTGGTATCTGGGGAGTTTCAGTGGACCTTGGCCCTCTGCAATACAGTGACTCTTTTGAGAGTTCACCTCAGTAGGCTTCTATTTCGGCCTCCAACCCAAATTTTAGACCATCCTGAGCCACTGCCACCCCAGCCAATAAGTTAGAGAGAACCAGAAACGCTTTCTCCAACTTTTTAGCTTGTTAGTGTTAAACCAACAAGCTCAATGACGCATTTGTTGGTAGATTGGACCGGAAATGTACAAACTTAATTCATGCAAAGGTCCGTAGTTTACAGTAAAAGCTCATATATTCATAGAAATGTTGCAGATCACAGGATCATTAATGCTTAGCTTGATACGCTAGACACGGCTTTAAACACACAACTGGACCAAGCTCTATATTGGGACCTATGGTCCTTGGATTGTAAATGAAATAGTCTCTGCCTTGGCCTGCTAAGGAAATTGGATCGTCCGGCTCGAACTCACTGCTGTTGCTAGTATCTTTCAAGCAGCATTTTATAGAGTTCGTACCGTCCTCAATAACTGGACAAATGATTCTCTGTAGTACCATTCCACAGTTTGGTGTTTCTGTGTAGTTGAAGAGGATCTTAGTGGGCATACACGCATCTGTCACATCTCATTCACACTCTCCATCTTCTGATCAACGTACTTGTATACCTTTACAAGCTACAAGGTGCATGTCTTTATGGGCCATTCGTGGTTGCAAGCTTACATCTCTCAGCGTCTATGCCGGTTCAACAACATTATCTCCACAACCAGAAGACATCATCACATGCGTTGCCAATTGGATAATCCAACAATTACTTATCAAGCTTCCTTTGACACTTGATCTCCTTGGGATCACATATTGAGTATGTAGTGACCCAATGCTTTCTAGGTTTTGCTTCAACTCGTTCGATTTATTCTGTTTGCTCGTGGGTGAATTAGAAAGATATCTTTTTCTATAGATAGACACATAAGTTTATTAATATTAACTTAACTGAACCAATTACTATTAAATAATTAAATAATTTATTTAAAATACATAACTTATAAATTATTATGACTTAAGAATTTATTTAATATATAATTAAAAACAATAATTATAAATTACATTAAAAACTATATTATTCCAAAAGATATCAGTATCACTTAATGATTGTATTATCTACAATATAATGTTACTTTCTTTTTTATTGAAAATTTATAATTATTATTTTTAGAATTGATTAAAAAACTCAACATGATCGATCGGTTTAATCGTAAAAACTTTGAACCAGTTAATTTTTTAATTTGGTTTTTAACTTTCCGATTCGATTTAATTTAATAACACTTGTTGTTAAAAATCAATCAGTTTATTAATTAATTGATCTATTTTCGTAAATTAATAAGTCCTTATAAACTAAAATAAATCAATTAATTTTTTATTAAACTTTATATTCTTCGACTGGTCAAAACAATCATCTTCAATCATATTTTAAATTATTTAATTTTATTCAATCTTTAGCCTATTTATAGTAATCTAATATCAGTTGAACCTTTTAAATTTTAAAGCTTTTGTTTTATCGATTTAACTTCTAGTTTAGTTTTTAAAATATTGATTTTTAGATGTATATTAAATAATTTTTAAATGGATAAATAATTCCCAAGTTATATATACTTTTGATAAATTGATTAAAGAATCAATAATTCCACTTATTCGATTTAAATAATAGTTAAAAATGCAACTGAAGCTCAACTGTTTTGTAATATTCCATCTCCGCCACAACTCAAATCTTATTGATAACTTTAATAGTTTGTTTTGTAGCAAAAAGTAGAGAAAGAAAAAGAGAATGCCTCTCGAGTATCCTACAACTGGAAAAGGCAGAACTTCAAATTAACAATAAAGCAGGGTTGTGATGGTAGGGAGATGAGCTACTGTGCCTGTAAAACAAAGAACCACTAGCAACTAACGACCACACCGAACTGTTCCTGCCTTTAATACCGACCATTATTGTAATCATTTGTACAATAATGGTCAAATCCCCACCAACTTTCGGCAATCTCCTGTTTAGGAAGGCAAAGTGGATGAAACGATTGGCCTGTGGCCTTCCAGTTGGCTTCTTGGCCCAAAACAGAGGTCCAGTCTTGTAGAAAAAACTTTTTGCTTTCTTTTTTCATAAATCTCTAGATAGTACGTAGCATAGCTCATATAACACGGATCACTTATTTTTGTTACTTTGTACCTAATTTATTTTATAAATATTCACTTATTTAATTTTTATAAATCTTATTTATTAAATAAATGAATGTTCATAAAATAAAATAGGCACAAAATAATAAAAACAGATGATCTCTTCTTTCTATTTTATCTTGTGATGAGATGGCATTACGTTATTTCCGGTGGCTCAAATGAAGCCAGCAAGCAAGTGTAAACTCGACGACCCATGTGCATTGGTAATACTATGAACCCTAAAAAGTTGCAATCTTTTGGTGATTGATTCCACGTATGATTAGCAAGCATGAGCATATGCATGTGTTGTGTTGTTGTTTCCAAACCCTCCCAACGTGTTTTTATTATAGAGAATGTCAATAGTCTCGTATGTTCAAAAAATGGTTTAATTATATATTTTTAAAAAATATTTGAATAAATTAATAATTCAAAATTAAATATTGTAAAATTTTCCTTAAGTTTATGGCTTTAAATATTTAAATATTTCTCTATATTTCTCATTTTAATTAATTCAAAAATTAAACAAGTACAATTTTAAATATTTTCTTAAATTTATAGCTTTTAAATATTTGTATACTTCTTTAGTTTCTCATTTAATTAAAATCATTGAGATTTTTCTAAGTTTTAATTTTAGTTAAAACCCTAAATCAATTCAAGAAATGTTAATACAAATCGAATCGAATTCGTACGAAACTACCAAGAAAGTCTTTGGGAATTTCCGTAGACTCCGAGTGAAGATGATGATGTTTAGTCTTTTGCATGCTCAAAAGACAAGGCTATCGGGCAGCTTTCATGGCTGAGTCACTAGGCCTTACGCGACTTTGCCACGACTCCCTAGTAGTGGTTTTCCACTTCACGGGTCATCGCCATATGGCACGCAGATCAGTCACCCGAAAGGAGCTTTTCCATTAACTTGGAGTTAAAATGAAAAGCCAAGTTCTGATGAGGATTTGCTTGGAAGTAAACGGACAAGCTCACATGAAGAAATCAATCGCCTAACTGAGAGGGACTTGTTACAGTGAGATGAATGATTACTCCAAGAGAAAAGCTTAGTGGCTGTGAGTGGTGCCATGATAATGATTGTAACTTGTTTAGCAAAATACAACACATCAAAAGGCATATTTTCCCTTAATTGCTTTAAAATAAAAGGCTTGTAGATGTCACAAAACAAATGAAATTTAAATTTTGAAACAAACTTAATTTCTTTCTCTCTAAAGGGAATACTTCTACATTTTCGTTCAACATTTTGATTTTTTGTAAATGAATTAAGATATATTGGTGCACTTATTTGGTCATGCATACAAATTTTGTTGATAGAATATGTTTTAAAAATCGGATCAAAAGTTAAAATACTAAAATAAGAGGTTTAAGATTTAAAAAGATCGTCATAAAACTAGCTAAAAATAAAATAAAATTAAAGAATTGAGATATGATTAAAAGAGATTGTCCTTATCTATAGAAGAATTTGAAGTTTAATTGAAAAAAGAGATTATTAAATGAAAATTAATTGATTTTTTATTTATAAGAGCTTATTAATTTACAAAAATTGAATGATTAGTTAATAAATTGATCGGTTTTTAACAACAAGAGTCATTAAAGTAAATCAGATTAAAAAGTTAAAACTAGCTGAAAATTAAATAAAATTAAAGAATTGAAATGTGATTAAAAGATATTATCCTTATCTATAGAAGAATTTGAAGTTTAATTAAAAAAGAAATTGTTAAATGATAATTAATTATTTTTTTATTTATAAGAACTTATTAATTAACAAAAATTGAATGATCAGTTAATAAATTGATCCGTTTTTAACAAAAAGAGTAATTAAAGTAAATCGAATCTGAAAGTTAAAAACCAAATCGAAAAATTGATTTGTTCAAAAATTTTACAGTTAAACCAATCAAACCGGTTAAATTTTTTAATCATTGTCTTTAATTACTTGTTAATTTTCTTCTTTCATATCTCTAACTTAATGGCTTCAATGTATACTCTCCCCATGTTCTAAATCACACTAGAAAACATTTTAACAACTAATTATTGATGGTTTCATTAGAGTAATTATACGCCTTTTCGAACTTTTTTAGTGACTAAAATCTATAAGTTCTAACTTTCAACTGTATATTAGATAAATCGTTGAATATGTATAATAATTCATAAACTATGTATTATAAATAAATTATTTGATAATTAACAATTTAAAATTAAGTGATATATTTAATTTAATTGATATGTATAACCTAATATATCTTTACTCAACCGATGATTCTCTAAACCATTAAATTGAAAATTAACTATCCATTACTAGCTGATTTCCAGATTCACTAGCCATGTAACAACATTCCTTGATAGGGCAAGCTGACAGCAACCCTTTAACCAACAACAATCATTACAGTCCAAAATCAAATTATAACCACCGACCCTAAACAAAAGAGCATATCAATCAAGTTCCCCAGAACCTATGGTCGAATAAAAAGTTAAAGGAAAAAGTTCAAATTGGTTACTAAGTCTGTTCCTTCACAACCATACGAAACTTTACTGGTCACTCACAGTTAGGTCGTAAATCCATGCAAGAACAGTAAACCGTCGTATATACACATATAAAAGTACAAGAAACAGAATGGTCCGTGACAAAGTTTGGTCCCTTGACAAAGAATGGAACTGTTGTGGGAATTGGCAATGATTCTTAATTAGTCACTGCACAGAGACAAGAGAGGAACTAAATCTAAAGCCGGACGTACGTGCTCATTTTAAGTTAAACGTTGAACTTCTTCTTGAGATATATAATGACTTCGAAGCTCTTTAATTAGGAACCCTACTCTAACTATATGCTAATGATTTCATTTGGATGGTCAAGAAGTTATCGAGCAACATAATACAGACGCTTCATCGGTGGCCCGAGTGACTGGTATGGAGAGCTCTTCAAAGTGCCTCTACCACTTAGTCTGCAGTTAAAGTTTTTTAAGCTCCTCAGTAGTTCATGGTAGACATTAAGGGTCCTCAGGGTTTGTGTTTGTATTAGAGTTTACTATAGATTATTTGAGTTGAGTCCGTCTTTGATTTGATATCATTAAGTAAATTTAAATTATATTTTAATAGCCTTCTTGATCTATTAATTATAAGAAAATACATTAAATATAACATTACATAAGGAAATGTGTCTAATTATAATTTAAAAATAAATAAAAATCAAAGAATTAAATTGAATCTTTTTACTATTAAAGAATGCATGTATGTTCGTTCACTTACTCAGATTAAAAAAAGGAGGAAACAGTATCGTTCACCATTATTGTACGTGAAAGAAAATATTGACAAGAGACCTTATCTCCATTAATAGTGAAGATTCCTTTGCATCCCGTAATTTTTCACTTCAGCAAACAGGTTTCCTCCGGTGCGAATGCATAATATAGAAACAATCCAATCCATAATTACTTATTAATCAGATCATCAAAAGCAATATAAAACCATGTCAAATCAAGGTCATATCGAATCACCGTCATCATCATCATCACTCACCGTCCATCCTACGCATCTTTTGAATCAGAGCCAACAACGTCACTAATAATATTCTCGTTATCTGCTTAGCAACCATTAAAATGGGTTAGGAGTCAACCATTGTTGCCCACTCTTTGGAAATCATAGATAGCTCTTTTTGTCATTTAGCATATTAAAAGAAGAATATAAAATGTACGATCATCAGCAATTCCTTCTTCTGTTGTTCTAATTCATTCACGAATTCTCGATTTTGTTCTTGATCTAAAAGGGATCTAGTGGAAACAAGATACTCGATAAAGGGTTTCGTTCTTGACTAGATTTGAACAATGTCGATTCCAATAATTCTAGATCTCGAGTCCATTGCTAGTTAATGGGTTCTTGACAAGATATTAATGAAGATAATGATAGACAAGAAGGCTTTGGTTTGGCTTATCATGACGTGAGCAGTGTTTCTTTAATGATCGATGATCAACAAATAACTAAGCTTAGCTTTTTTATACATTTTATCGCATACGGGGCTACACGTATATTATAATTTGGGTAGAGTTCGTTTCTTACAAAGAAATCCTTCAAGTTCATACATGAGAGAAGATTTTGATAAACTTAAGTAGCTACTAAGTGTCAAACCCTTTAGCCCTTTTTTCACAAGCCTTTTTTATGTTCAATATATATTGATTATAACAATCTTTTTAAAATAAAAGATGTAGATTTTTTTGTGAATTCATTTATTTTAAAAATACTCTAATTAGGTAAGTTACTAAAAATATTGTATAATATTGAAAATATTAAAAACTTGAATTAATTTAAAAAGAATATTATAAAATTAATTTTATAGCATTTAAAAAATTTATATGATTTTATTAACTTAAATGGCAACCAAGTATCAAACCCTTTAACCACTTTTTCACCTTTATTCATAAGCCATTTTTGTCTTTAATATATATTTATTATAACAATCTTTAAGTTTATTATAAGAAATTAAAATAATTTATCTTTAAATTTAATCTAATATATAATTACTATCAGTGATAAAAATAAAACTACATTAATATTAATAAGTAAGCAAAATTTTGTTTTCATTTAAAAGAAAAATAAAATCTAAAACTAAAAAATATCTTGCCCTTACTTGCTCTACTCGTAAAACTCAAATCCTATATCTTATTTAATGACACCAAACTCATTACCACTTAGACCTAAACAGGAAAGTGCATTGATGATGTAATTATAGTGTTCTTTTTCTGGTTTATGGAAAGTATTTGTCGTCTAATCACCAGCCATAATTTGAGGCACTTATATCGAAGCACATGGCTAACCTTATTGGTTGATTTTGAATGTTCAACTTGTACTGGACTTTTAAGCGTATGATTGTTTTACTTGTCTAACGGACATTAAGCTCATGGGATCAGTGTGACTATTAACTATTTTATCAAACACTAATCTTATGTACGTTTATGTGGAGTTTCTGTTAATCACATCATAAACGTGATTAGTCACAAACTAATCGTGAGGATAGAAACGTTAGTCATGTTATCTTTGGCTCTTTTAACTTCGTAAAAATTAAAGGATAAAAGAAGCATGCTTTAACTGATTCCAAAAATTTTGTAATATAAATATTTTTATCATATTAAATCATTTTAGTTATTGTCCATAAGAGTGAGCAGGGACAGACCCACATAAATATAAGTGAAATTCCGGCCTCATCAAACCCAATTCATTTTTCTTCATGGTTCAGTCATTGATTCAACACCGTCAATCTCATGTTCAACTGTTGTATATAATTGAAAAGTTTGGAACAACCATCATCATTTGAGATATTTGAGTGCAATCTGCAAGCTATTTAGAGTTTTCAGAGCTTTCGTGGCTCTAATGCCAATTGGGATGGCTCAAGAGTTAATAACCACAGACTTTTATAAAAGCTTTAAGATGGACAAAAATGATTGTAGTTAAGGCCTTAGATATATTAGCCCAGACACAAATTTTTTCTTCTCAATGGACATCAACTCTCAAAGCCAACATCTTAGGATCTAAGCTGGCATATCTTCCTTGTATAATTTAAAACTCAAACAGAATCATTGTTCCAATACTTTCTGATATACAGAATTCTTATACAAAGTATTAAATTATTATAACTGATACTAGTATGTAATTAATTGATGTATACAACTATACATAGTGCTAAAATTTAACTCGATTACATTTTAAAAATCTCATATAAGAAATAGAAAAAAGTGTTAATCAATTTATTTTTAATAATATAAAACTAAAAAGTTAAATTTATGATGAGATATGATATGATCGAATTAAGATACTTATATAAATTCCCACATATATATAATAGTCAATTACATCATAATTTTTACTAAATTTAAATAATTTAATGAAAAATTACATAAAATCTTATTTAAAAGTTTCAATTATTAAATACATTTTAAGTAATTTATATTAATATGAGCATTACTTTCATTTTCCACCCTTGAAATCGTAGTTAAAACAGAAATAATAGGAAAGATTTGGGTACAGAATCCATTGTAAGGTGAAATAACTCTAGGACCCTGTTAAGGAATCGTCACCCTAGCGGAACTCTTCATGTCTGAACCGTTCGATCTTTTCTAAAATCAACGGTCGTACATATGCATGTTTAGTTTGCAGCACAGCCCTGCCTCACTGTCTGAAACTTGCAAATCTTGTGGGCCCCGAGTTACTTTTTAATAAATCCCACCAAACTTTTGCAGTCTTCGTATATACCATTTAACATAGATATTGAGTAAATTATTTATTGCATCTAATAATTATTGAAATTTAAATTAAACGATAGATAACAGTCTTTCTACTAATTAGGAGTAAGACTATATATTATTGAACTTTTACAAATTTTACGTATCAACAAGTTTTTTACTCGATATACTTAACCAACCAAATAATATAAATTTAACTTTTTAACACTTAAAGTACTTAAAAAGAATTATATAGTATCACTTCAATTTTCTATACGATGACAACATTGTCTAATAAAAATCTCGCTTAAACACAAGTTGTAGAAAAATTTAGTACTGCGTAGCTTTACCCTAATTAATAAAAAGATTGTTTCAAAATAACTCATGCTAAAAGATAATAAAGTAATTTTGTGTATTTAATCCATAAGGTCTCCTAAATGGCTTAATCTAATTGGTGCCACCTATTTAACTTAATTGTTTAATTAAGATATTTGTAGTTTTTGTTTGATATTATCATAAGAATTAATAAGAACCATTAGATTTTTAGAAATGTACATTCGGAGAAAAATAGGCAGATTTTTTATAATAAACAATAAGTGCCAATTATAAAACGCCACGTAGCGGTAAGATGCGAAATATAATGGTCATCAAGGTCATTCGTTAGACATAGCTTAGGAAACCACAGAGAACTGAAGCAGTAAGTTGTTTGCAGGGACACGGAGAGAGATAACTAAACCCAAACAAACTCATCCTCATTCACTACACACATTCCCAGAGACCCAGAGAGAGAGAGGGGACACTTCAAAAGCTTACCTTCATCAACTCAATACTCACTGTACTTGGAATCCCGAAAAAGCTAGCTCAAAGCAACCTAATGGGGGAGGTCTACAATGAATCCTTTTCATGATTTAGTTCTTTACTGCTTTTGTTTTTTATTCAGTTTTGTGTTTTTGTTGTGATTTTGACGTTGGTGTTTGTTTAGGAGCAAAAGAAACCAGCAGCTGAGGAGAAGAAAATGGAGGAGAAGAAACCTGAAGAAGCTAAGAAACCGGAGGAAGCGAAGAAAGAAGAAAAACCAGCAGACAACAAAAAAGAAGAGAAAAAAACAGAGGAATCCAAGGACTGCAAGGAGTCCAAAGATGAGTCACCTCCACCACCACAAGAAATAGTGCTTAGAGTCTACATGCATTGCGAAGGATGTGCTCGTAAGGTTCGTAAGTGCCTCAAGGGCTTTGAAGGTGAGTTCTATGTGTTCATCTTCATTAATTGCTCGTTGGTTGTAATGGGTGTTCGCAAGTTCTTAATGGGGTTCTTCTTTAATTTTCAGGTGTTGAAGATGTGATTACTGATTGTAAGACTAGTAAAGTCGTTGTGAAGGGTGAGAAAGCTGATCCATTGAAAGTTTTGGACAGAGTTCAGAGGAAGAGTCACAGACAGGCGCAGCTAATCTCTCCGATTCCCAAACCGCTGACTGAGGAGGGGGAGAAGAAGGTGGAGCAGAAGGAGGAACCGAAGCCGGAGGAGAAAAAAGAAGAGGTCTTTAGTTAACACTTCTATATGTTGTCTTCTTATGACACTGAATTTAATTCATTTCTCGGTGGATTGATTGTTTTGGTTCGTTTCTTGATTATGTTGCAGCCTAAGGTGATTTCTGTGGTGTTGAAAGTTTACATGCATTGCGAAGCCTGCGCTATGGAACTCAAGAAACGGATACAGAGAATGAAAGGTATGAACTTCTTATAATGTTATGTTCTATAATTTAACGGTGTCAACTTTTTTCTTTCTTTTCCAGGCTCTTACTTCATTCTATTCTGTTCTCCATTTCTCCATTGTTTTGAATCTCTTAAAGAGAAGCTTGTTCCCTTGACTTTGTTTTATTTTATCGTTTTGCAGTCTTAAGATTTCATTGAATTGGGTCCAACAAGAGTTAAAAAATGCTTGTTGAAACTCATCAAATTTCAATTCTACTCAAATCCCATCTGATTCGGAAATACTTCCTTTGCATAGGTGTGGAATCAGCTGAACCAGATCTAAAGAGCTCACAGGTGACAGTGAAGGGAGTGTTTGAACCTCCAAAACTAGTCCAATATGTGTACAAGAGAACAGGCAAGCACGCGGTTATCGTGAATCAAGAGCCAGAGAAGAAGGAAGAAGAGAAAGAAAAAGAATCCAAAGGAGAGAAGAAAAGCGTGGAAGGTGAAGACAAAGAAAAGAAAGGTGGCGAACAAGAAGAGACAAAGGACATGAAAGAAGGTGGCAGCGAACCTAAATCAGAGGAAACGGTAGAAGAAGAGACCAAGGTTCTGGAGTTGAAGAAAAATGAGTATTACCATTACCTACCAAGATATCCAATTGAGTTGTACGGACCCCCTCCTCAGATCTTCAGTGATGAGAACCCCAATGCATGCTCTGTTATGTAAAAAAGCTCAAATCTTTGAGAACTAAAATGGGATTTTTGGGACAAATTTGGGGTGATAAAATCCGCCTTATAGATGTTTTCTGCATGCGCCCCTTTTTCTGTAGTACTTGTCAAAAGTATAATCTGCAGATAAACTGTAGAATTTTGTGAAGTATTGTACTTTTTCGCCCCTTTTAACTTGTCATATATAGCTATACCAATAATCAGATATATGTGTTACAGTAATCAGATAAACTTGAATCATGTTCTCTGTGTATCTCCCCTCATCTTGGTGAGTATGAATCCATATATTTGGTACATAATGTTATCATGATGTTAGATTCTGTGGTTTTGATTATGAAAATTTAAGAAAAAAAGAGAGATGAGGAAATCATTTAGCTTCTTTCTGGGTTTCACCGGAAGAAAGTACAATTTTCAACCTTGATCTTCGAACTACTTTTAGAAGACCACACCTTCCTCAAAATTTCCACCCCGAGTTCAATTCAGTACCCTATTCCGTTCCCCCATAACACGACCCTATGAACATATACTGTCAACTCTCTGAATTATTTTTCTGTCATTGCCACTGACTGAAAAAATGAACACAAAATGAGAGGAGATAGAGCTAGATTAAGTAATGAGTGTGAATCTGAATCTGTACAGAAACACCTGTCTGATTCAAATTAGCAGAAAAAAATAGGTGACTCGACATTTGATCATTTCGTATTTTGACCTTTTTTAACAGATTACAACTTTGTTAAGTGATCAAAGATTTGTCCTTTAACTATGAAGTTGACGGCTTTAAGTTGCCTAGTAAGCAATGCCAGTCCTTTACTCATCTGTAGATAAAGTTTTCCCCTTTCCAAGTTATCACATCCGATAAATTAGCAACTTTGAATATGGTTCGAAAGCGATTGCGTGTTCTCTGATATAAGAAAAATCTAGTGTATCAGTTAAGAAACAGTGTTTTAATCACAAAAAGGGAAAAAGATTTATCAATCAATATTGAACTACTGTAATAACAACGAAAACAACCTAAATCTTACTTACAGGTAACGTTTTATAAGTCTCGTGTAAAGGAAAGAAAAAAAAAAAAAGGTCTTTGTGAGAGTTAAAAGTAAGGTTTTTTTGTCTTATTTTATTTTTAATAAAGGTAAAGAGCGGATTTTATTTTATCTTATTTTGTTTTTTTATGAGGGTCAAGATTGGGTTGTATTTTGTCTCATTTTGTTCTTTATGAAGATCAAAAGTAAGTCTTATTTTGTTCTTCATGAAAGTGAGCCTTGAGCAGGTGTCTTTTTTATCTTTGCCCAAGATCGGACCTAAGGAAGTTCAATAGTACACAATCTTACCCCTAATTAATAGAATAAATATTTTTAAATGAACTACATTGAAATAAAAAGATTAATGCAGCAGAAACTATCATTTTCCCTTTTTTCCGACTAAAAAATTGTGAAATCAAATTTGGTAGGCATTGGTAGGTATAATTGCTATCCAGGCTGACAGAATTTTTATTTATTTATTATTTTATAAAAATGGAATAAATTTATATATATCAATTCAATAAAAAGGAACACTTAAACTATTAATGGAGTTGCCCTTTTGAGTTGTTATAAGTTGAAGGTAGGCATGTCGAGAGATGTGTCAACCCAACCATAGCTATACATCTTAATCATGGCTTTGCTACATATTATAGGAATGGCACTAGACCTTTTAGAAAGGTTTTGGGAGTGTCTGCGGTGCAAGAGATTCGATCATCACATGCTAATTCTATCGTTCCAGCTAAACGTTTTTGTTTTTGTTTTAAACATGTGTAAAGGTGGATGTTCTTGCTCTTGTTGTTCCAATGCCTAAGCAGATTTGAAGTATACGAGGCTCAAATTGTACAAAAGTTTAGGGCTACCTCCAATTAAAGTAAAGTTTTTTTTTTTGAAAATCCAATTAACGTAAAGTTGATCACTTCTCTTTTTGTCATTTCCTGAAAGGTGGTCTTTTATTAACCCTTTTTTTTTAATCACCGCTTCAAATTGAGCCAAGCTTTTTGTTGTAACTAATACGAGTGTCATATGCAAAGTTTTCAAATTCGGGTCAAAAATTAAACCAATAAGATATGAAATTTAAGGTTTAATGGATTTAGTTTAAAACTGTAATTGTTTAGTTATTGAAGAAATCACGACGGAAAAGTGAAGAGAACTTGAAGGGGGTAGTTGCAGAAAATTAAAATCAATCTGACAAGACTATCGTCCAAAAGAATCTCTAGGATTGGGTCAGTATGACGACACTTCGTGTAACTTCTTCACACTGTTTCATTCTGAAGTTTATGTTTTCCCAACCATTGGAAAAGACGGTCCACTGCTCGTCTTTTTTCATATCTTTTCTTGCTCTTTCCTTGCAAGTTCGCAAATGTTCTGTTTCTCTCCGCGTTTGTCACTTTTCCACGAAAATCGATCGATCGGGAAAGTTCAAGCGGAAATTTGTTGCCTTCAATTTCTTTACCAGATTAGCACTAGAGGAGGAAGATCATGCTAAGTTCTTGCCTAGCAAGTTGTATGCAATTTCAGACATGTTTCCTTAAAACTCAAGGAACTAGCAATCTAATATACCATGAAATCTTCAATATTTGAGTGTAAGTCTTCAATTTTTTTTTTATAATAGCGGGCAATCCACAACCGCAACTTAAGCTATATTTGATTAGATGTAAGGTTTTTAATGAAATAAAATGAAATAAAATGATTTTTAATAGAATAAAATGTAAATGAATGTAATATTAGAAAATTGTTGTTTAAGAATAATAGAAGGGTTTATAATGTAATATAGTAAAATGTTGTTTGGAAGAAGGATTCATAATATAATATAGTGAAATTTTGTTTATCATTTTATATTCTATCCTAAACTTCTCAAATCGGTAACCAAAAAAATTAATTATGTAGCATTGAAGCTCACTTTCTATTTAAAAAATATAAAAATAATGTCATGTTACATAGCATTTAATTAACAAGGAGTTAATTTTATCAAATTTTGGTTCATTTAGGGTTTGAAACATTTTCAAAACGTTAGATTTTAATTTGAACGCTTCAAAACGTTAGGGTTCAAATTATATTTTGTTGTAAACATTATATTTTAAAATGCACTTTTGCCCCTTTTTTTTTTTTTACGAACATATTACAAGTTCTTAGATGTTTAAGGTAAGTAATCCTAATTGTATATTCTGAAAACGGTAAAAATAGTATGTTTCATAAAAAGAAAAGTGACGTTATTGAAACTTGTTCAGCAGATCAAAGACTATTTAATTGAAATGAATGCATGGTGTGCATTCGTCCATTTCGACTTGCATTGCATGCAGTATTTAACTTGACCGTATTGTCTTGGACAAGTAAATCTCGCATTCCAAAGTCGCGATATACGCTTTTAGGGATAAAGACGGAGGTTAGAGGCAACCTTCAAGGTTTACGAGATTCATCGTATT
>JAOQMM010000006.1:20337480-20362990 GCA_027563515.1 Erythroxylum platyclados
TGAAATTTTTTGTAATTAACTCTTTTAATTATATAATTTAAGTTTTAACCAGGTCAAGTGACGAATTATATATATATTCAAAGCAAAGCAAATCTAGTACGTAAAATCTTAATATTAAAAATCTCAACAACCCCTGATCATATATTTGTTGTTTCTGTTGTTCATCAGTTGCTCTCACTTTACTGCAAACTGTACAGAAAAATGGTGGCCCATTTAGCAAGAAAGACCCTTCATTAATATTCACTGCTTACAAAACACTATTCTTCTTGGTGACTGGCCATGTGACAGAAGAAGGAAGCTAATTCATTTCGTTACTAAACTTAGCTGACACGGCTCTTTGGCCGCTAGCTGGTGGTTGGAGGTGGTGGTGGGTGGTGGAGTTGGGTGGCTACGCAATAAAAGCTCGCATTTTAAGAAATCGTCTTTACTTGCGTGTAATCTTTTTTTCCGGTTTTATCAATCCTTTTGAGGTTGTCTGGATCCAGTTTTAGTAACGACATGATAGTATGCACCAAGTGCTCATCTCTGGTGATTGCTTTATAAGTATAGTCATGGTCTTCTACGTCTCTATTTTGAAACTTTGTAGTTTACACGTCTGTTGTAAGATGACTCAACTACTCCTGCCTGCAGAGACCTACATAAGCAGGTTAGGATTTTAATTCCAAGGGACTATGGTTAAATTAAGATTATTAAACTTTAATGATGCTTTTGCTAATTGATATTCCTGTTGGCTCAAATGGTTTTTAAGGAACAAAATCGAAGACATTGGCAGTGTGTGTCTTCATGGCGTGGAGGATAATCTCAGGACCTTTCTCTGTATGTGTCAGGTCTTTGGCAAGGATTGGAAAAATTAAATTAAATTGGTGACAGTGACTATAGTGTGGTTATGGTCCTCACATGGCTGCTACATGATTAGGGTTTTTGTCCTTCTGTTCTACCTCTGCCAGCCTACGATCTTTTGTACCATTCCAAACCCAGTTTTTTATACTTTTGATGTATAAAAACTTCTATTTTTTCTCCCAACAGATACATATGAAGATCTTTCGGACCATTCCAATAAGTCTATGCATAGAAATTTGTATGGTATCTACAAAAACATTTATATGAAGGTTATATATACTCTAATGGACTCTTTGTTACGTGGGTAAGTTTTGATGGGATGTGCAAGTGAATGCATCTCTAAGTATTATTATATGTTCAGCTTAGGGATGGATGAAGACTTTGATTTTGATTCTAGGGATGTAGCTAACTGATTACTCTTCATGTTTAATGCAATTTTTTACTTACGGATCTAATGATGATCCGAACTTCCATGGTTGTGATAGGTGAGAATGTAACATCCTCCTTTAATCACTCCTTTAATATAAATAAATGATACAAGAACAAAAAGCTACCCTTGTTTAGTTATTGTTGTGGGTTGATAAAAAAGAAGGTAAGATACAAATTATAGATTTACTAATTAGAAAATGCATTAGATATAGTTTGATGCAATGATTAAAAAATTCAAACAATTCTATCGGTTTAACTGTAAAATTTTTAACCGTCTAACTTTTCGGTTCTATTTTCAACGTTCCAGTTTTAATTTAATTTAATAACTCTTCTTGTTAAAAACTAATTTATTTATTAATTAATTGGTTAATTTTTGTAAATTAATAAGTTCTTATAAACTAAAATAAGTCAATTAATTTTCATTTAACGATATCTTTTTTCAATTAAACTTCAAATTCTTCGTAAGGTAACGATAATCTCTTTTATTCATATTTCTAAATTTTAAAATTTTAAAATTTTTAATCGTTTTTATATTTTAATATCTGTTGAATTTAAACTTTAAATCTCTTGTCTTACTAGTTTAACTTCTAGTCTAATTTTTAAAATATTGAGTTAATGTAATAAGAGTGGTAATAAATTAGTCAGATTAGTCTCATAATATTTGAATTCAAATTTTCATAAGTTCAAATTAATCGAAGAACTAATCAAATTCAGATCAATTTGATTTATATCGCTTAAGTCTAATATCTAAAATTATTTTATTAAATCCAAAGTCAACTCAAAATTTTCGTAGGTGAAATCCATAATTTTTGTCAAGCCTACACCCTAAACTAACTTTCGTCTTGGAAGGGTTTACCCCTTTTTATATATATTTTGAAGATGATTCCAATGCCATAACAAAACCAAGTAAGTAGCAGTTGAAGAAAGCCAATAGACCCTCATGATTGTATCGTCTTCCTAGCTATACATTCCCTTAGTTTTCAATACTCTAATTGATCCCTTTCTTTGACAAAGTAACGGAGTCAAAATTCCCTAAATTTTGGTGGATGGTATAGAATCTGAGGGGTTGAATTTTAGAGTAGATCGGGAATGTATAGGGTGGTGACATGCTATGATCCCCAAGTTACCTATTGCTATGAGGTTTTGGCAGCAAAAAGCAGGACAAAGAGACATGAAGCAACGGTTGAAGGAAGTTATCCGCCTATGGAGCTATTTGTTCTCCTGCTTTTCTTGTGGGTCTGAACTGAACTCTAAAGGTGGAGATCATTAAGGCTTTTTACCTCAATGAGGACCTCAGTTTGTGAGTACTGCTTCACTCTATAGTCAAAAAGGTTTAGAGGCTCTACTTTTGGGAAGGATAGGATGTATAGGGAGATGATTAGGCCCATCTGGCTGCTGTTGAATTTCAACCTGACATTTGAAAGCCTATGCTCTATAGAGATAAATGGACAAGATGGCCTAATATCAGCTTACGAAGAGCACAAAACTAGCCCTTCCGTTAATCTGAACTGTAGGTCAGAGTTGATGAAACCGAGTTTCTCAATATCGAAAAACAAAAAGGTTGTTAATGGCCATGTTCTTAGTATTTACTCATTTATAATGAATAAATGTTTATAAAATAAAATATAAATAAAGTAACGAGAACAGATAATTTATTCTTGTAGATAACTCATATATAATTATGTTCTTCATTAATAATGCAAATTTTATTTGGGCAGTATATGTTCTAACATAAATCTTGTAAGTAGAAAAATCAAATTTGTTTTACAGTTTAATAAATCAAATTTAATTTAAGTATGTTTGAATTTAAAGTTCATAAATTATTGTAACAATATAGTGCACATTGAATCATTGCTTATTCAAGCATATATGTAATTCTACAATCAACTAGAACATCATACAAAATATGTTACGTAAAAAGTATGCATGGCTCTCCAAATCCGAGCTCATATCGACACATGAAGCAACGAATTGTTCAAAAAAAAAAACAAAGAAAGAAAGCATATTTGAACAGCTAAAGTGTTGATATCAATTCTGTTGTTAATTGTTATTTCGGTATTTGGATTGCCATTCTGTTCTTGCTCTAATTATCTCTGCCTTGTCAGCTTGCATGCGGAGGAGGTGGGTATATTCTAAGTCTGCTTTGCGATTACAGGAGTTGTTGTTTGAATCTTCTGTAGTTCTTGTTAAGGACTCCAACAAGTTTGATTGTCGACATTCTCGCCTGTACTCCAAGGTCATGCTTGTCAGGTTGTAATCTTCCAGGACATTCATTGGCACACTCTATTAACAACATGAAAAAACAAAACACTAATTTGTCTTCAAACTCTGATTTGTTGCAGTTTTTTGAAACTGGTGAAGTAATTGTAATTAAGTACGTACCTCCAGAATCCATCCAATGTATTTTACATTGTTTACGTGCTGATTTGCATCCATGTCACTCCATCTGGGCTGTATTTGTTTGACAGGAAACTCAGTACATAAAAGGCTAAATTTCCAAGTGCCAAGGCATCTCATGAGCTGAAATTATTGTACTTACAGCTAAACCGGATCTAATTCTCTCTGCAGTTCCATCAGTAAGTTTATTGATCTTTTCTACATCGTTCTTTTCGATAGGAATGGCAACCCTGTTTAGGTAAAATGGCAGCAACTCTTCCCTGACTTCTTCAGGGATTTTTGATAATTTCCTTGTCTCTCTGTTCATTATCACCCATGTACTGCAAGAAGGCAACAGGAGTTAAAAGTTGTTAATTTTGCAGGAAAAATCTCTTTGATGCGTTAATTTGTAGAAGCTGCACCTTGTTGCTCTTGTTATGATGTCTTGTGTTTTGTAGTCTCGGATTATCCAATCCCTACGCATCCCATTTTTCCCTGCTGCATCAACCCAAGTATCAATCTCCACAACATCCCCCCTGTTGAATTCAACTTTCTAAAATCAGTTTTGTACCCAAATTCTCATGTAATGAATTAATGATGGTGCAGATACTTTCTTGTTTATGAAACGAAAACATACCAGCTACTGTAACTCTGTACTTGAATGTGTATGCGAGTGACTACCCAGATAAGCTTCCTCAGACTCATCTCTCTGGTGGCACCAAAACCATTTCCTGCAAGCCCTGAGCTTGTTACATGATTAAGTGCAGTCTCCTGAAAATCATTCCATGCACACACACAGTCCAGTCAGACTAGGTGTTAATGCCCCTTAAAGAATTGAATGTTGTAAATTGAAAGTTTCAAGGAACTGAAGCTAACCTGAAGGAGGTTCATTAGTGTCTCCATGGTGGCAGTTTTGTCAGGGCCGATCTCATAAGACCTGATGATGAACGTCTGTCTGTAAACCAACCTATCCTCCACAAACCTTCCAAGCAAATAAGCCTGAGATGGTTCATCAACAACATCACCATCTAATACCAATCCATTAGCAGTCTTCCTGCCACTATCTGGAGCCTCGCCAACGCAAATCCCATTTACCTTTCTCCCATTAACAAGGTCCACGCTTCCAGGATTAGTAGCGCTTAACATAACGCAAAATCTACCTCTTTTCTCCCATGAAGAAGAAAACACCGGTTTGGCCATTGCCATTTTCACGTTTTCTTTCTCTACCTTGAAAAAATTTCCCTGAAAGTATAATCTAACACTACTTGTTGCTGCCATTGATACGATTGCTTAGTGAACATTCATTTACCACAAAAATATAAGAACGCCACAGGTATGACTTGTGAAGGAAAAGGGTGAAGCTTGGAGCTGACTTTTCTTCCTGGAATAGACATTCAATCGTTAGGTGGTCTAATCAGCTACCTATATACAAAACAATCACAAGTTGGGAGTAAGACCAAGAATAGAAGGAAACAACGTTACATTTCCTCTGGGAAACGACGGGGCATAAAATGAGATACTACGAAAGACGGTGTTGTTTTGCAGTTCAACCACTCTGGTGGGTGGGGGAGAATCGCATAGGGTGCTTGACATTAGCTTACACGCAAACGTGTGGGGATCTGACTGTTCTTTTAATGGGGTTTAAGCAATCTTACACGATTGCTTCGTCACTTGGGGCTTTTGAGTGATAATAACTTACAGCTCTGTTTGATTTGGCATAGGATTGGCAATGGGTCAAGCTGGGTTGAATTAGGTGACCCGTGTTGTGCCAACCCATGGTCATCTTATGGCTTAACGGATCATAGGCTGAAGCCGGGTAAGCTTAATCTGTCAACTTTTTGTTTAAAAAAATTAACAAAATAGTATTATTTTGTAAAAAATGACGCTATTTTGTAAGTCAAAGACTAAGCTAAACATAGGCCGAGTAAAAAATGTCATGCATAATTTGGCAGGCATTGATAAACTTCTACTTATGTCACTAGGTCTCTCCCTCCTTGGGTTCAAACTTCCCTTTGGTTTTGGACCAAATTCATGAATTTGATCTACTAGGGCCGATATAACCCAACCCAACCCTACGACCCGACCTGAGATGATATATTGTTTGAAGCCTTGTGAGATAGGAATATAGGATCGGGTCGGATAACCAAAGATTTATCCTGACAAGTGGATCTGTGGAGGAGGAGATTTTGTTTGGCCCACCAAACCGTTCAAAAGTTCCAACTTTTGTCAGGACTCGAGAGACTAGACCAGACTAGACCGCATATAAAAAATCTAGCATCTGTCCTGACGTGCGTGTGACAGGTGTCACCGACCCACTGCCTCAAAAACATGAACACGTGGCTTGTCCTTGGGGAAAAGGATGAACCCATTCTTTTCCCGATTATAAACAATAATTACTCACGATGACATCGACAAATCCTTAATTAAATTACTCAACTCGAGATTACTTTTCAAGAGATTTTATTAATGTTTGTGATTGAGGTCCTCTAATTATAACTGATTATAAGAGGGCTCAAATGTATTTTATATTTATTAAACTGGCAAATAAAAATTAATTAGTTTATTTTAATTTATAAAAATTGATTAGTTTTAAAAAATTGTCTGATTAATTACTACCATAATTGATTATAACAACAAACATTATTAAACTAAATCAAACAAAAAAATTAAAAACCGAACTAAAAAGTCGATCTGTTTAAAGTGTTTACTATTAAATCGGTTTGATTTTTAAAACATTGCAACATAATAATTTAAAATATTGAGATTCTTCATTTTTAATAAAAAGGATGCTTAAAATTAACTTATATATAATTAAATTATAAAAGTAAATTTTATTTATTTTAAGATTTTGTTAGTGTTATATTTTAAACTTAATTATACTTTTTCCTCTTATTATATATTAGATATATTTTTGTTTGGCCATATCTTTTAAAAAATTTTAAATGTGAAAAACAACAACTTATTTTTTTCAAATATATCAAGAAAATTCACACTCAATAAATTAATCATAGGTTAATAGCTTTAGTCTTTTTATTAAATTAAGTTGCAATTTAATAAAAAGTTTATTTTCAATATGAGAGAAAAAATCATTGCAAACTTTATTATACATTTTTTTGTATCATATTTCAGAAAAAAGTTCTCATACCTTATTGAAAGTAACTAGTTTATGTATTATATACGTACATATTAAAATGAATACGAGTGGATCTTTATCCATGGAGATCAATTAATACACTACTCATATTATATGGACGGTGCCAAAGCTAGTTCGACACGTGTAAGGCAGAATCCAATGCATCGCTTTCCCATCTTGACACGTGTCCTTACCTCTT
The DNA here is from genome assembly GCA_027563515.1 of Erythroxylum platyclados. Taxonomy (NCBI): domain Eukaryota; kingdom Viridiplantae; phylum Streptophyta; class Magnoliopsida; order Malpighiales; family Erythroxylaceae; genus Erythroxylum; species Erythroxylum platyclados. The sequence goes on from JAOQMM010000006.1 coordinate 20,344,458, forward strand.
CAATATATTAGCGGAGACCCATATCATCAAATTCTTACTCTTGTTGTCTTGTAGAAGCCAAAAGGCTAAACCGTTTTAACATCTGTCATCTGTTACCTTCTCCGCTAATCCGACCTGTTCTTGACTCTGTTTACCAACCTGTTTTGTCCACAAGGGATTAGGAAGAGAGAACAAACATGAGTCGCTTCTGGACTTTCCTTACTCACCTGCATTCGGTATCTGGGTAATTCTCAATTACTCCTTACTAATCAGAGCAGACTCAGCTTGTTTCTTTCATTTTGATCCTAACTCTGGTGTTTTATTGTCATGCAGGCCTGTTTTGATGTTACTGTACCCCTTGTAAGTTGCTAAAACGACCACATGGGCCATGAAAAAAATCTGTCTTTCCGTTTGTTTTATGGTTTTTGAGATTCAAATGATTAATCCTTTGTCGTTGGAAACAGATACGCCTCGGTGATTGCCATAGAGACCCCTTCAAAAGAGGACGATCAGCAGTGGCTTGCTTATTGGATCATATATTCCTTTCTAACTCTATCAGAGATACTACTCCAATCCGTCTTAGAGTGGTCAGAGTCTTTATCTGTATAAATTTTCTAAACCTGAAAAGACCCAGTTCTTGTTTAATTTCTTATCACTTATTCATCTTGTAGGATTCCGATCTGGTACACCGTGAAGCTAATATTGGCGGCATGGTTGGTTCTACCACAGTTCAGAGGAGCAGCTTATATTTACGAGAAGTTCGTGAGAGATCATGTAAGGAAATATACAGGAAACCATACCGTTCACAAACCTCCCAGTGTAAATGGGAAAGGGAAGAAGAAGTTTGTGCAGTTCATAATTCCCAAGAAAGTAAGTTAAAATTGCTCAATCTGGGAATTAGTTAATAACTCCTCTGCTTTCAGTTTTGATCATAAATTACAGATCTTGATGAGGTGTTTGATGTTTCTGGACAGGGAGAGCAGGAGGCTTACTGACGAGTGAAGAGAATAGGCCTAACAGTGGAGTCTCAAGTTTGGGTTTTGCTTGTGTGAACTACATAGTTTTCATTTCTTTCTTAGGTTGGTGGGCTGTAGTTTTAGCTAAACTATACTTTCGGTTTGGATTGCGACTATTTGTACACTTGGAAGACAAGTTTTCTATTATTGAACATGAAACGCTCGTTGATTGGTTCGAGGTCTAAGTCTAAATCTTGGCCACCTCATCTGACAGAGACGCTATGCCTAATTTTACTTTCATGCTAAGCTGATGTCTGGTGGCTTCAGCAATTATACAAAACGGCAAAATGACATTCAAAGTTGTAAGAATTACACTGTAATTTGACTTTAAACTCTCGTCAAAAAAGTAATATCCACTTTAACGTCTGTATGAATCAAATTTAGAGTACCGGAAGCATCGAACAAATAGTTGGTACACCTCTCTTTTGTTGCTTCGAACATGTTCATACATGTCCGGACTAGCATCGGTAACAACGTTAATTGGCAAAGACTGTTTCGTCTCTTTAATGTTTGGTACCTTATTCTAACAGACTGTTGTTTGCCTGAATCCTTCAGACAGACCTTACGGTACTTACAAGCTTTACCTGTCAATTGTATTGAATTCGTCAGGTATCTTGTAACTGATTTAGAGCGTGCCAAGTTGCTTACAAGGCACAGGTTCTGTCTTCTGTGGTTTCAGCTACAAAACAGGCCTTGATCTGGCAGAATTGAATAAGAATGCAGGCTCAGATGTCTGGGCTCCATTTTGATACTCAATTGTTTGATATAGGTGTAAAACTGGCCATATAATTATATATAATTGTGCTCTGTTTACTTTTATTTTTATTTTTTTCAAATTTAATAAAAATATATTTACTTGATTTTTTGATTTTTTTTGGTTTCTTTAAAAAATTCTGAAAACCAAAAAATAGTTTTTATTTTTATTTTTATTTTTATAATATGATTTACTATCAATTAAATATATATTATTTAATTTTTTTAATATATTACAACAATAACAATACTCAATATAAATTTCGCTAATATGTAAGGTCTAAAAGGTTCAATAATATGCAGCCTTACCCTTAATTAGTAGAGAGGTTGTTTGTAAATATATTAATTTTTAATAAGAATTGTAAATAGCTTAATTTAATATTATATATTTAATTAATTAAAATTAATTATTAATAATATAAATAATTTAATTTTACTTAATAATTTGATTTAATTTTTGTAATAAAATAAAATAATTATTAAATATAATTAAATTCTAAATATCTTCAAAATATATAAATTTCAAATAAATTTTGATTAAACAATTAAAATATATTTAAAATAAATATTGATTCTTAAATAAAAAGTAAAAATTTAAATTATTTATTTGATAAAATAAATAATAAATATTATATAAAAGATTAAAATAAATTTATTTAATTAAAAATAATTTATTTTTAAATTTTACCTAATATGTAATATTATCAGGGATAGAACTATAAATACATTAACATTAATAACTTTTGCTTTTATTTGAATAAAAAATCTGGAAACAAAAAATGAAAACTAAAATCTACAATAAAAAATATAAATAGAACTAAACAGCCCCTTAATTTTATTTTCTTATCAATATATAGGACTAATTCCAACGATTCAAAATTTTAAGTTAATTGATTAAATTTAAAGATGAAATACTCTAAATGAATTTTCATACTTATTAAAATCTTAAAATAAACCTTCATACATTAAAAATAGAACAGCTATTCCCATATTCTTATTCATTTCCTACTAAACGTAATCGTACCCTTAAAGAGAAGTGGATAAGTAGGCTTTTTCTGAAATTCTCATACACTTTCCAACTTTATAACATCAATAGTGGGATTCAACCTGTATACCCTTATCTATTCTATGCTCTGAATCCCGAATTTGAGCTTCCCATATTGTTAAGTTTTCTCAGATAAACGTATCGAGCTTCCCGTACTCCGGCGTACATGCACGTACATACAAGCACACAACCACGCAACCTTTCTCTGTGCATGCGAACTTGAAAGAAAAGAAACCCAAGAAAGTTCTTAACAGTTGTTCTTCTCTTTTATAATGTAAAACCATGTGCTTAAAGCACCTTTAAAAGCTTTCCTAGTTTTAAACTGCAAGGTTCTGAATACCCAATGCCGTTCAAATTTATACCAAATCTCTCCTTTTGGGTCATTGCCACTAAGTTACAACTGTGCAACAATGGTGCCTGGTTACCTCACAGAGAACAACTGGAGTGGTTACTTGAGCAGATAGGCTCAGAACTATTCAGTAAAATAGTTTTCTTGTTAGGCTAAACGGATACAAAACAGAAGATATTACAAGTTTTCAGACAATATTGCAGACAGGTCAACAGTCATTTCCCGTATCTCTAAATTATTGCTCCTAACCTCGACTAGCTGTCATCAAGCACAAGGAAACATAAAGCTTAAAAGTTTTAGGTTGAAGCAACTTGTCCATTCTCTAGGCTTAGATATCAGTGTAGAAGGATTATCTGCTGGTCCATATCTCTTGTTTCCAAGGAAAAAATAAAAGGAAAAACTCTGAAAATTTTGATAAAATTTAAAACCTGTTGCTTTCATAGTTGACAGAGATCTGAGCAGTTTTGCAGATAATGATATTGGAATTCAGCATACACAGAACTAAGATTTATGAGACTGCTAAGCACTCAATTGCATCTTTCACATGAACCCTTTTTAGTACAGGAAAGTTTCTAGTCTGGAATACACAAAGATGCTGTATTATTATGCCAGACTCTTTAAAAATGGTCCACTTCCCATGTCCGTTGCATGAATCACTCTTTTTTCTCCACCAAGTGTACCTCTACTAGTTCATTCTGAAAGATAAAGTGAAGAAAAACCTTACTCATGTAAAATACACACCACTGAGACGAAAAGAAATTGTTAATGCTTTCTAAAGTCGAATTGTCGTTCCTGTGCTAAGTATTAGCTTCAGAAAAAGAAAATGGGTGCTACAACCATATAGTACAGGAGATGAATAATAAAGTGCAACAAGTGAACCAGATCTAAGAAGCCAACTTGAGGCCAGTGGAATCTGTCTTATCACCTTTTCTGGTACTTGTCCACATGAGTAATTGTCCTAAGCAAGTACTGCTCTGTTTTTTGGTACATTTTAACAACTATTTTGCATCTAATCCATATTCTGTAGCCCTTAGTATCCCTTGTGATTGCAACTGAAAAGCAAAAACTCTAAAAGGAACAGTTTACTTCTGTTGTAATGACAGCAGAAAGGAGAAAGGTTACAGTTTTAAACTTAACAAGGCTTTGTTGGTTGTTAAGAGCTCAGCATGGACAATTTAGGTCAAGTCATTCCTTAAGAAACTGTGCCCTTTGTTCACAAAATTAAAAAAAATTAAAAAGCTTGAATGTTCATGAAAGAAAGTTAACCAATTAACACCAATCAATCACCTAGAGCTTTTCATAAAGTCATCTAAAGAAATCAAAGTGGCATGTGAAGAATTTCACCAAACTATTCTCCTCTTATCTCCTATATAAAACAGTTCTCTTTATTTCTCTTCCTGCAATTTGCCTCTCAACTATTCCCTGAATTTTGCCTTAAGTTCTTCTTCGTACAGGATAAAGGAAACTTCCCATTTCCAGTCCTAAGCTCCTGTCAACACAGCCTGTAACCATACATTACAATGGATCTTAACCTGTTTCAAAAGATTCATGCAACTAGAAGATCCAATAAGCCTCAATTTCTTGGAAATTTTCTCTTCTACTCTATAACAGTATTGACTTGCAGTCTTTTCTGTTCTAGCCCTATCTGGTTTCCTTCACTAGTATCATCTCTGAAGATATTCGTCTTCAGTTTCCTTCCAAGAATCACATCTCTTCTTATTAGCCCCAGGTCTCTTTTCATAGTTGGCAACCTTATAATCATTGCCCTGATAGGAGAATCCAGGTTCCTGGCTTCAAACCCTTCTCCAGCTAGCAATGCTTACTATGATGAGTACATTAACCAGAAAAGAAGCTTTCAGCCTTCTGCCATTTCAGAAGAGAAAAAAGATATGAAATTGGAGAACAAGAGCTCTGAAGATGGAACAAAAGTGGAAGGGAAAGGAAGGGAAGAGGTAACTGAGAACCTCAAAGTAAATGAGAAGGAAGATGGTGAAGGAGAAGATGGGGTTGGTTTGCCTACAGAAGAATTGAAGAAAAGAGCTGACGATTTCATTGCCAGGGTCAATAGACAAAGAATGCTTGAAGCTAGACTACCAGTTTGCTACAGTACATAGATCTGTTTGCATGACATAGTTGTAAGAATAAAAGAACACTGATGGGGCTTCTGTTTCATAATCATATAAGATTCTTCCAATGAAAAGATTCTCGATAACTTGTTGCTACATTTGAAACCAGCAACAGGTTCTTGCAGTGTTCGACTATCTGTTATCTAAAATCTCCAGAAATAATCAGTTATGAGTTGGCTATTTAGATTAAAGAACTAGTAATCCATCTGTTGAACCTGATTAAACTGGGGTTTTCATCAAAAGATTGGACCAGACCAGTAAGTTAGAGCAGGTTAAGAATACCTGTAACACTATTTCAACGCAAACCTTATAAATTTACTGAACAGGCTAGGTTCTTCTAAAGAAAGATCTTTTCTTATTTTTCAACTGTAGTAAGAGCCTTCGTGAGGTCTTTAAGAGTCCTCTTAACAGACTCAGAAACCTGTAGGATCGAGATACGATTTCTTACTACAAATTGTGACTTTCTTTTCAAACCTGACAGCCAAGTGTCTTCTCCCAAAATCGGATTCTACTACGAAGTTTGCTAAAAATAACAAAAGAATTTGTTCTATTCTCTGGCCGCGATGAACTTTATTAATTGAGTACTAATAGTAAATCACAAAGTGACATAACTTGCAGATTTAAACTTTAAAGATCTAGTCTTTGTAGAAACCCTGAATCAAAAACAAGTCCTGAGTAAGAAATCCGGTCGATGCCAGAAACTTTTAGTATAGAAAGTGTAAGAAAAATGTTTGTGTGCAAGTAAATAAACAGAGGAACTGTAGATTAAGTGGTAGCTTGTTGACAATGGTCAGTTGACTTGGATTAAACAACAGACAAGGTAAAGACTTTCTGAAACTACAATCTTAATAATCCTTATCTCTACATTAAGAAGAATCATCTCTAAGAAATTATCCATCGACTGAAGGGAAGCGGCAAGAGCCAGGACAAAAACACAGAGCATCATCAAGGGTTGTCCGACCCACGTGTCACGTTGAAGCCATGCAATGGTGCCACCACGAGAACACTCTTTTTAGTTTTTACCATATCTTAAAGTCACAGTTCCAAGCACCCAGTTGATCAAAATTTGATCTTGGCATTCAGTTTCTTGGAAAGATTGTTGCTTTGGTGATTCCGTTCTAACTTCAAAGCCATGGATCTCATTCACTGTTTTCTGAATTTAGTAGCTCCTCCTTTTACGTTCTTCTCTCTTTGCTTCCTCATGCCACCTTATCTTTTCTATAAGACTTTCACAACTATTTTCTACACCATTTTCAAAGAAAATGTTGCTGGAAAGGTTATTCTTATAACCGGTGCATCCTCAGGTATAGGCGAGGTAAGTAGACAAAATTCATGGTTTAACTTCTCTTCCATTGCGTATAATTTTGAAGATTAAAGCAAGTGCTTAGCTAATAACACTAACTACATGCTAAAGAGATGTGAGGCTTGAAGCCCTTGTGTGTTTGAACTAGCTTTTGGACTTCCGATTCTTTTTCTGGCTAGTAATTTTCAATGGAATTAGAGAACAGCTAGGTAGCTACCACTTGGAAATTGCAGGTTAAGAGACAAAGAGGAGTTTAGGGGAACTATCTGATTCTTGCAAGTTTTCGCAGCATTTGGCGTACGAGTATGCTAAGAAAGGAGCCTGCTTAGCCCTTGTTGCTCGGAGAGAGGGAAGATTGAGAGAAGTTGCATATAGAGCACGCGAGCTTCGTTCCCCTGATGTTATGATGATTCTTGCAGACGTTCGGGAGGCGGAGGACTGCAGAAGAATTGTCGAGGAAACTATGAATTATTTTGGTAGATGTAAGCGCTTACCTTGAGGATTTTTATCATCTGTGTTCTGTTTTCATACCATGTACGACATATTGTAACCGACCATTGTGTAAATTTGCAGTGGATCATCTAGTTAATAATGCTGGAATCAGCTCTGCCTGCATGCTTGAAGAAGCTACTGATGTCAACACTTTCAGGCCTGTGATGGTACATCATTTCAAACTTAGACTTTGAAGTCAGAAAATTGGCTAAGTTTTTATCAGAAACTTTAAATGTTGGTCTATGGAATGTAAAGCAGTTTAGTAGTAAATTGAACTTGCAAGAAGTAGAAATCTACTGCTATTGGCTGAAGATTTGTGCATGCCTTGCGTTTATTTTCTCCCTAAGTTCTATATTTTCTTGTTTTGTTTGCTTTCTGTACAACCAGGATACCAACTTCTGGGGTTCAGCTTATACCACCAGGTACGCAGTTCCTTACCTCCGAGAGACCGGAGGCAAGATTATAGTAATGTCCTCTTCTGCTTCATGGTTGCCATCGCCAAGAATGAGTATCTACAACGTAATATTGCTTCTTTTCAGACTAACATCCCTTTAATCAACTTCCGTCATTGAGCACTTTCATGTTAATAGTAACCTTTGAATTGTTTTCCAGGCAAGCAAAGCAGCACTCGTGTCCTTCTTTGAGACACTAAGAATTGAACTATCTCCTGATATTCATGTACTAATTGTGACACCTGGGTTCATCGAGTCTGAATTGACTCAAGGCAAGCTTTTGACAAAGGAAGGCATAATGGACATTGATCAAGACACGAGGGATGTATGTTCTATCTTCTTTTCTGATGTTATGTTCTATCTTCCTTTCAACGTTTTCTCTTGCTAAGATGAAGCTCAGGCTTTTCGGTTAAAAATCTGGTTTAGAACCAGACTTGGGCCCTCGAACTCAGAAGCTCATATCTTTTTGGGTCAGTGGACTTCCTGTACAATCCTGCAGAAACCCCAATTGACCTTTGTTTTGTCGCTTTTGTTTTGGTAGGTTGAAGTAAGCATTATTCCTGTTGAAACAGCAAGGAGCTGTGCCAGAGCTATAGTAAACAGTGCCTGCAGGGGTGATAAGTACCTGACGGAACCAGCCTGGTTCAGGGTGACGTGGCTGTGGAAGGTGTTAGCTCCTGATGTCATTGAATGGATGTACAGACTATTCTACCTTCCCGGAGCAGAAGCTCCGGCGGCAGAAGCAGCCAGCAAGAAAATTCTTGATCATACAGGTGCTCACAGATATCTCTATCCCGAGTCCATCCAAATGCCTGAACTGAAGAAGGAATGAAACCAATGTTGAATTGAGTGCTTTAATGTTTCAGAAAGTGTGTGTAACTTTAGTGTGACGAAATAAAATTTAGTGATAAGATCACAGATAGATTGATCTTATCGTTTTAGGACTTCAGGCCTAAGGTACTGTGCCAATTTGGATTTCTTTTGAACATTTAGGCTTGCACTTGGAGAGTGAATGAGTAGATGGCAAGGGCTTATGTGAGCTATCAGCATCAATAAATTCCGGAGGACGATTACTCATCAAGATAAAGTGTTTTCGATTTTGACATTTCATTTTGTTTGATATTTTAAATTATTTGAAGAGAATCTTATAAAATGAAAAATTAGGTTCCATATAGTTTAAATAATTTTTTAGAAAATATGCAACGTTTGAAAATTTTTAATCTTTAATTTTTTTATAATTAAGTTTTGTTAACAATAATGAAAAAATTTAGATAATTGATCAATTATTTATTGCTAATATGGTTGATTTAATTTAGTTTTCAAATTTTTAATATATTAAAATAATTACAATAAATTATTAATTTCATAATTTTAGAAAAAATTTTAGATTATTATGCTAATAATATTTGATTTACTTACAATTTTAAAAAGATAATATTTGATTAATTTATATGTAATTTATTATTTTTTAAGAAAAGTTTAAAGAAAAAATATTTTTATTAAATATATGTTAAGTTATTTGTTAAATATGTTCAATTGGTTGACAAATGGTATAATTAATGATTAAAAAAGTAAATTGATTGGTCAGTTTATCGTAAAAATTGATTAAAATTTTAATTTAGTTTATTTTTATAATCTTTGTTATTAAACATTATTTAGTTTATTAATTAATTTACTATTTTTAAACTAACTAATTTTTATAAATTATAATAAATTAGTTAATGAGGGATAAAAATAGCCTTTTTTCAATTTTATTTAAAATTTTTTTATTTTGTTTAATCTTTACTATGTATGATAATCCAATAACTTTTAAGCTTTAAACTTCTTACTTTCTATATAATAGCAAACTGAAGAACAAATTTCAGAACTATAATACGATTTAAATGTAGAAGAAAAGATCACTTATTTCTATTACTCCGTTCCTATTATATTTCATGAGTATCCATCCATCTAATAAATATAGAAATATCAATTTTGGCCTAACTCAGTCTGATCCTATTGACCGAGCTACGAGTCAAAATTGTTCGACCCAATCTGTGACTTAATCTGAATAATAAAAATGACATCATTTTTTATTTTTTAAAAAAATATTAAGGATGTGCGGCCCGGCTCAACTCAATCAAGCCACAGGCCTGATCTAATCGATTGATATTCTTAAATATACGAGACCTAGAAATTGAATGGATGGATACTGATCTTAAGCGTAAACGGAGGACATTGTCCACTAGAAATGCACACGTTAAACAAGAAGATAGACCACACGCTAACTCGAATTTATTAGATTTGCCAATACTATTGGGTTTTGTCCACTCACTGGTCACTCCAGTTGGTTAGAATGATTTCCAAATAAGTGTTGGAATTTAAGTTCGAAACATGCGTCTGAGGGTTGGTTGGTCTATGAATTTTGAGGTCTCTATTTATATATTTCTGAATCACATTATTTGAGGCATAACATTTACTATTTTTTTAGGAAATAACACTAAGGAGCTATCGCTTTTTCAAAAGAATATACGTAGGTTTGCCATTCTTAAACATATCATTCCAATCATAAAATTTAGATACTCTAAATTTAGATATTAAGTCCTGAATCTTAAACCCTAAATCTTAAATTCTAAATTTCTAAAAAATTATGAAATTTGATCTCTAAAATTTAAAAATAATAATTTATGCATATATCAATTAGGGTTAATAAAAATGATGCAATTTAATCTAATTTAAAATTAACAGATTAGATTCAAATTAATTAGACCTAATGTAAGAGATCGATACAAAATGAAAAACTTGATAATACAATTTTTTATTAAAATAATATCATTTTAATTTATATATGCAGAAAATTTAAAATAAAAACAATTAAATTAAAATAATATTATTTTAAAAGAGCTAAAATTAATTTGCTTAAATCAAAGAATTGATTGAGATGGAGATAAACATGTCTTAAATCAGCCGGACCCAATCTAGTTTGAAGTTAGATGTAATACCGCTAATTGTCTTTCCACTTACGGATGAGCTTGACATCAGAAGCTAACCATAAATATTCATTTATCTATCAATCTTCTCAGCCATTTAAAAGTTCGGTGGTCAGTGCTGATAATGGCTACTGCGCATGTTAGACGTGTCCCTTCTTCTACCATTCAAACCCTGAGACTAGAAGATTTGAGTGTCCAGCTGCTGTTGACCTTCTTCACCTGTCTATTTTGTATTTTTATTCACATTTGTCATAATCCAGAAGAAAAATAAAGCATTTGTACTTATACCAACAAGACTGTTGGGAGCTAATACAGTAACCCTACCCTACCTGACGTGAGAATGCTATGACTGTGAGACTTCCATGGACATAAAAGAAATCCTCATCATCAAACTTTTTCTTTATAGAAGTTGTAGAGACTCACTATCTGATAGTACCCGTACCAAACTAAGGCTATGGATTTGGTTCATAACTTGTTCAGTCTTTTTCTTCCTCCTTTAAACACCATCCTTCTCCTTTGTGTCTTACCCCTATATCTTATAATCAAGATTCTTGACTCTCTGAGAAGGCATTTTCACAGCGAGAACGTGGCAGGCAAAGTAGTCATCATTACTGGGGCGGCTTCAGGAATTGGTGAGGTGAGGCCTTAAGTAGTCGACAATGTCAATTTGTTTCTTTTATCATTCTTAAATCTAATATACTAATCAGGATTTGAAGACTGATAAGCTATATCTTTCTTTCTAAACATGGAGATAATTGCTTACGAGTATGCCAAGAGAAGAGCTTGTTTAGTTCTGGTTGACATTAAAGAGGACTGTCTTAAACCTGTGGTCGACGAGGCCAAGGCTCTAGGCTCACCTGATGCTATAGCCATTGTTGCTGATGTTTCCAAGTTGGATGATTGTGAGAGATTTGTTAATGAAGCTGTGCAGCATTTTGGTAAATGTAAGTAAACTGCTTTTGGGGTTCGGTTCTTTAACCCTATTATTAATCTGCTTCTCTGAATTGGCTTGAAAAGTGGATCATCTGGTGAACAATGCCGGGATGGGCTTAGCAGAGAACTTTGGATATGTGAATAAGATCTCTGCACTTCGACGATTGATGGTATTCAATTGCGTTTGTTAAAGAAAACATTACCATGTATATTTATTTTCTAGTAAGCTATTCTCCAATACAGTACTTAATATGCAGGACGTAAACTTCTGGGGTGCAGTTTATGGCACACAGTTTGCACTTCCACATCTACGAAAGAGCAAAGGGAAGATAATCGTGGTGGCTTCATGCCTTGGACGGTACCCTATTCCAAAATCGGGTTTTTACGGTGTAAGAACTCAGAATTTGATCCTTTATGTACATTATGTTGGTATCCAATCACAAAGTGATGGCTGAAACTAAGCTTGTTCTTGTTGTCAGGCAAGCAAGGCAGCTCTAATAAGCTTCTGTGAGTCATTGAGAAGTGAATTTGGTGGGGAGATTGGGGTGACAATTGTGACTCCTGGAAATATAAGAACAGATATGACTCGAAAGGTAACAATTCATCTCATCATATTACAAAAAGTCTATAAACGACAACGTTTTGGACTTTACTTTAAAAACTTTGTAATCTGTTAAGCTTTTTTTAATCAAATTGTTGTTAAAAATAACTTAAATAATAAGAGTGTATTTTAGAATGAGTGGAACCAAGAAATCATACTAACAATGGTTTGTTAGAAGTTACTTACGTCCAATTTGCCGATGTTTTGACAATGCAGAGCAATAAGAATTTCATAATCCCATCAGTATCGAGAGAAGATTGTGGCAAGGCAATAGTGAGAAGTGGTTGCCGTGGAGACAATTACTTGGTGGTGCCATCATGGGTTTCTTTCCTTTTCCCTTGGAGGGTTTGGTATCCCGAGATAGCTGACTTAGGAAACCGCTGGGCCTTTGTTCTAAGGTACAACTACAAGAACAAATCAAAGCTGAATCCAAGTTCTGTCAACCAAATTGATGAGCTCAAGTCAAACTAATCAACCCACAACTCAAATTGGCATGTACACACAGGCAAGTCCTGCGTTCGTAATAAAATTAATACGCTAGTAGGGGGAGCTCTGAATTGCTATGGTACCTTATTATGTATCTTTACTTCACTACCTTGAATCAGCCCCTCACATGTGATTGATGGAAGGCTTATGATCCCTATATCTCCGATGGAATTTATAAGTATCGTCCCAATCATAAGAGTATAGGATCGATATAATTGCTAAATTGATTTCATTCAAGTAAATGAAACCAATAACAGACAATGGGTTATATAATAAATAAACTACCAGATGAATGAACTACCTTGCTGATTGTTTTCCACGTCTCATAACGATTTTAGAGGCTCATAAATCTCAGATATCGCCTGTTGATACAGTTCAATACAACAGCAACTAAGGACATCTCATTTTTCAGATTAATACTCTACACATGCAGAGGAAATTAACTTTGAGATTCAGTATATAGCTCCTATTTTGCAATTCCACACCTCAAAAGATGCGGCAGGAAGATGGTGGTTAATGCTTGAAGTGCTGTATGGTTGCCTGCATGAAGGATGGCCTTCTATAACACAAGGGATGCATTCTCCATAGGAAAACTGTATTCCATACAATATTGTCCTTCGACTGTATCCCTATTTGTTTTAAACAAGAAAAGCAGCTCTTCTTGCTATATATGAAACTCACGGGGATGAAACCAGGGTCAGAAGTTGGAATAACAATTGTTACCCAGGACTGATTAAGTCAGAAATGACTGCAGGCAAATTTATCAATCAGCAAGGCCAAATAGAAGTTGATAGAGAATGAGAGATGTAAATTTCCACTTCAAAGCAACAAAAAAGAGAGTAGATCTCACTGAATTGTCAGCATACAACTCTCATTGAACTGCTAGGTTCAAGTAAATGGGATGCCACTGGAGACCACTGAGAATTGTCCCAAAAGAATTGTAAATGGTCCATCTGGACAGAGCAATTGCATGGCAGAACCAGCTTGTAATGCAACATTTTTCTGGAAGCTGCTTATCCCTGAGACAATAGATTGGAGCAACTACATGTTTCCACTCCCTGGACGAGGTAGATCTTAAGGAGATACAGGATTGTCCACTTGATAAATAAAAATTCTCTGAAACCTGGTAGCTCCAATTTCCTCAGCGATGGCCTTTCCATATCTTTATCTGCATCATGCATATCGGCCAGTCTAAATTGCAAATATCCTGTGGCAATGTCCAAACATGAATCAGAAGGAATAGCTACTCCATATGTTGTGCATAAAGCAACAACATGAAAATGGCAGGTTTTCAGATGATCTTCATTTCCTAAGAAATAAACCATTGTAATTTCACTGGAGTACTAATCATCTTGGTCATCGCTATAATGCAAACAAAGACAAAGTGGATGATTAAGTTGTCGATGAAAAGTCGAAAGAAACTCAGTAAAGGCATAACAGACTGCTGCCACCCTTGATCTTACAGCTTGCCTTCTCCCTAATCTCTGATGGGTTCTGCATTTTCAACTAGAATCATTTGCTTCTTTTCCATTAACAAAACCGAAGCTATCGACCTCACTCCATTGATGATTTGACTAGTTGAAATCCTCGTCTACCCTTTGATTAGTCATATTTCCAGCTTCAAACCAAGGAACACATTTCCCATTAAATCACCAGACATTGCCATGTCAGGGCCATTATTCCATAACAATTGCTTCTACCAACATAACTTTAATTCACCTCACGTACCACTGTGATGCTCATCATCAATATCCATTAACTCCCCTATAATTATACTAAATGTCTCTTTAGCCAGAACAGTTGTCATTATGAGCCATGAATCTTCCAGGGCATTCTAAATCTTTCCTTTAGCCGGGAGTTGCTAAGAAGTCCCATCATTCTCAACTTTCATAATGCTTCTAAGTTTCTGCTGAAACAGAGCTCTATATGTGTGGAGACAATCAAGGTGAGATATCGACCCTGTCGACGGTTGCGTTCTGTGGTGTTTGTGCTGGAGCCAAGGACTTTATTCTCCTCATTAGCAACCATGCATCAGAAGCAGTGCAGCCTTGGTTCATCTCAAGAGCAATTGGAACTGAAGAAGTTTCGTTCATCTCTAGAAGCATTACCCCCTGGACCATAACATTCGAAACAATGAAGAAGCAAAATACAAAGATTCATAAAGATCCCAAAGCACTAGAGGAAAACAGCCTTTTAATACTTTGCACTGTCACAAAGATAAATTCATAACAGACCACAGGCCGAACAATGTTTTATTACCTCAAAATTCACCAAGAACATTTGGAAATTTTTCAGAGTTTCCTTCATATCTCTAGCCTTCTCTTTGTTTGAAGAAGAGAGAGCAGCAGTGACCTCCTCGGGAGAATGGCCTATTCCTTTCTGTACCAACTGCACAGAAGAAATATTTGATTTACATTTTATTATTGATAACTTCATTTATTTGCATGAAAGACTAACTTAAAACCTTACATTATGATCCATAAGAATATCTGAGATGAGGCTACCATCATCAACATAAACCTGGAGCTCATATCTTGTCCTTTGCTTATATTGAAATGCCTTTACACCAGTTAGGAAACACTACAAATTTTCACAAGTATTAGCAAACAATCATCAAACCATGACAAACTTTTACAAGAATTCTTGCAGACAGATATGTGTACCAAGTTGCAAAGAAAAATTACATTATGCGTACCTTAACTTTTCCCTGAACTGAAGATGTATTCTCCCTCACTGCAGCCCATTGAGCTGACAAACTAGCCAAGTAAGTGAATGGGATTGCTTTCTCTCCAGAAAGTACGAGTGGTTGCCCAAGTTCATCAACCATACCAATATCTCCATGAGCTGGTGGGCCATTGGAGAGATCATTAGGTCCCGAGTTCTCCCCACTAACAGGAGTATCAATATGCATCCCCTCAACCTCAAAAGCAACACTAGATAATCGATTAGGTGCAGATTTTCCTGCACTTATTGAAATAGTTGATTCTTCTCTAGTCCATTGATTGGTAACAGTGCCAGGTGCAACATCGCAGCTGCCTAGAAGATGTACATGCAAGCGAAAAGAGAAAAAAGAACAAAACCTTTTTGAGAGGTTATCAAGACATTACATATGAGAATAACATAGAGTAGTGAAGTTTTGATGTATACAAGCATATAAAAATAACCAGAAATGTATTTTTTTATACAGATGCTCCAAGTTTAAGAGCATAAATTTTTTTGTAGAAGCTTATGGTAATCATTAGGGGTGTAATGTGTCAAAATGTCCGATTACAATGTAATTTAGCATGGAATTGCAGTCCGAGCAAGAATTTATTATTAGACAAGTATGTATTAATATCAACATCTACCAACTTGTTCTATCTAATTTATATGTTCAACTATCAATGTTTTTGCAAAGTAGATGGCCAACATACATCCAGAAAAATTCCACAATTTTTCTCACATAAGGTTTCAGATAATGCAAATGGTTATCTTAAGAGAGCTTGTAGATCTTTGGAGTTGAATGGTAAATTTAAATAGTTAACTTACTACTCACTGGAATTATTGCAATGTCAAACTCAAAGGAGAATAAAATGAAACCAACCCAACCTTGATTATCTGTCTGCTGGAGATCTGCAGGTTGTACTGCAGAACTACTTACGTTCCCAGCAACATTGACAGCAAAATCAGTATGTCCAGGGCCATCAATAGTATTGTTACTCTGTCCCGGAATATTAACAAAGCCATTCCCATGTCTAGAAGCAGAAACAGAGCTACTCATATGCCCCTGATCGTTAACAGAACTATCAGTGTTCTGAGAAACCTGTGGCCAGGCAGCCAGAGATGCTCTGGTTGCCAAAGGAGGGACTACTCCTGTCCTTGATCTGTAAGGCAATAGTGGAATAGTAAGTACATTAAAGCAGTACCAAGGACTTGAGTAGGACAACAAATTTTCCAAATCAGGACTAGAATGTTTGACAATAAGAAATTAATAATTGAATATTTCACCACCAAAAGGAATTATAGCCAAGTAAAGACGCTGCATACAACAATATTAAATTAGCATGCTACTACTTACTACAAAATAAAGCGTCTATATTTCGGGACTCGTGAAGAATAAATAATAGGAATATCAACAGTCTGTTTTGAAATTCTAAAAACAACCAATTAAGGTCAAGAGAATAGTACTTCAAAATAATCAATAACATATGAACCCTGCCTAAGGATAAAAGAGTCTTATAGCTTAGCAATGGCCATTTTCTGAGACTGTTTAAATCAATGCTTTTTTCTCCTACAAGGGATATCATAGAATCGAGATACCCTTAATTTCAACATCATGTGCAAAGTCATTCTACATTATGCATTTACTTAAAGAAGTAAAAAGAATAATAATTACTGCAAAAGGATGGACAGCTGAATCATGCCCTTAACCCTTTCTTCTTTTCTTTCTAGGTGATAATGGCAGAATAATGCAGCAGGAATTGCCATTCTAAATGCTTAACAACTCAACACATCCTAGATACATATAACATTTACCTTTTCCCCCTTGGTGGTTTATTTACTTCATTAACAAGGCGTTGGCGAGCTGCATCCAACTCTTCAACAGTTCCTCCAAGAACTTCTATGGCTTCAGGGACCAGCAATAGAAGCCCATGTCGAACATGAACATTGCAGATCACAATCTGCAAAAAGATTAAGCTTACAGTTAACTATGGCAGGCATTTTTCAAGAAGAATATTCAGCATCAGTTTCCTTTCTCCACCTAGACCTTCTTTTACTGTTTATCCAGGACATCAATTTTAAGAACTAGATTCCTGATAAAGTTTAAAACACCATAATGTCTCTATTAACTTAAAATCATCATGATGATATTTTGGCATACTGTTAAAAAGGCAACTGCTAGCAGCCTGGCATGTGTAGTCATCCAGTCAGGTGCCAGATGATTAAAAGGGAACGACTTGCTATGAAAGCCTGAGAAAATGTGTTATTTCCTGAAAGATAATATACTGTTCTATTTACTCTGAGAAATTTTATATGACCATCATCAGCACTAACACTCACTATTATAAAAGGAATAATCTAAAAGTATGACCATTTATATAGTCCACAGAAGATAAACCTTTAATCCTGCAGGAGCCAAGACTTTGAGATCCCTGATAGGCCTATATTCCATGCCAAAAACCCGCTGAACACCATCTGTCATAGATAGTTGGAGACACCTCTTGCTCCCAGGAGGTGCTTCCTGATACCTGTCTCTTAGAGGACAACTTATATTAACTATCTCATCTACCTGAAAAAAACGAATTGATTCACGGGGTAAGAATGAACTCCAACCGAAAAACCGATTCCAAGTAATTCAAAACAAAGAACACATTAACTTCGTATTATGACGGCAGGGGCACCAAGTCCTAGTTAACTAAAACTTTACAACGTGATGAATAATTCTGTACTATGAATGCTAAACTCTGAGGAGTTCAAAATTTTTGTAAAAAACAAAAGCACACAAAATTAAGGTTACCTGCAACACAAACGGTCCCGAGAGATCAACGAGATGCATGGAATCAACATTCGGAGGAAGCACACCTCCGCCGAAGTAATTCATATCGGAGAACAAGAATTGTTCGAAACACAGCTTCGCCATTGTCGCAACATCAAGATCAAGTCCTCGAATACAAGACTCCAACCACTCTCACTTCAATCTCAATCCCATCCTTGAAAGATAATCACTCACCGGCCAACCGGAGCCCTCGTCGGAGCTCAACGGACGTGCGGGACGAGACTCGTGCGAGGAATGTTCAGACTCAGGCTCCGGAGGAGGAGGAGGAGGAGGAGGAGGAGAAGGAGGAGGTGTGTTATGACCACACAACCATACACATATCTGCTAATTTCTTCACAGCCACCTCAATTCATTTCCTTAATTCATCCTAGCTCAATTCCAAACCAAACATCATTGTATTCACTATGTTATAACAAAATCAAGAGGCCAACAATCCCATTTCAAGTGGGATTACATACAAGGCCGAAACCCTAACTCAAAAAGGGGAAGAAAA